>JAEAOA010000303.1:0-32627 GCA_016746295.1 Potamilus streckersoni
TGAGGACATTGAAGTGAAGAGTTCACCTGAAGACGTTGAGGAGTTAACTCAGATCGCATCTCCAAAATTTTGGAGGGTGAAAATCCCGAATTTTACTTTTTAAAAGGGGGCTTATCTAATTTGGGCAATAATTTGGAGATAATCTTACAGTACATTCTTTCGTAGTCAGCGTGACACGTAAATATTAAGTCTGATGCATGGGCTAGATTGGCAATAAATTGCTGACTGCTACGGATAAAATATGCTGTGTTTGGGGGCTGGAATTATATTGTAATTAGCGTTTGTTCGATAACAAACCGACATGTATGTCAATGTAGGATTGATTAAGTGCATAGAATGACAGGATTGAGACAAGCCAGATCAAACATTTTGTAGAAACCTTGGTCCATTTGAAACAGGTGTCATAAAATAGTTATTAATAAAGGTAAAATAGATGCCTATTCTTACTTCGAAAGCTGTTAGAGAAAGTAATCCTCCTTAGCTGAACTAAACGATGGGGGAGTCGTGTTTCCAAGTCGAAATGCAAGGTTTAAAGAAATCTTCATAGCAATATTAGTCAGTTTGAGTTTTTCTGTGGAAAGTGGAAGCTGGCTTCGAAAATTGTAGAAAGCACTCTTCTCGATAAAATATCGTCTAAGGGATAGTTGGTATGTGAATTTGAGAGACGCGAAACCAGAGAAGAGACAAATGGAATTCTTTGATGATAAGCAAGCGAGAAATCATGAAAGTGATAATAAGCAAGCGAGAGAAGGCATACAAATATTATCTCAGTTGAATACAATATGTTCGTTGACGTAAATATGTAATTATTGATTGAATTTATTCGTTTTAAATACATAATTCAGTTGTCTTTGACGTTAGAAAAAATCATGCAATAATGGTCTGGAATGTTTTATGAATCATGCATTTTACAAAATTAATACAATCTTTTGTCGGTTTGAATGAGTCAGGATTTATTGGCAACAGAAATCATCTATGATAGAATTTTCATGCATGTTTCTTATATGAATTATGAGAAGTAAATTAGCTGTCTTTAATGATTTGTATCATGTATGCTGAGACCTGATGTATGCCAATGAATCGCTAATTATGAAAGTGACGTCGTTTGAAGGTGTACATCCGTTGATTCTTTTGTGTAATTAAGTTGGGAATTCTTTTCAACCGAGAATCGATGGTGCTAGCATTAGGAACGTGTGTCGACTGACAGTTCAGCTGGTAATTTTTATAGCCACAGCAATGTCATATCTCTATCATATTACGAGGCATGTTTGACGTATCTAATCACAATGTCATATCTCTATAATACCACGAGTCATGTTTGACGTATCTAATCACAATGTCATATCTCTATCACGAGGCTAGTCAGACATATCTAATCACAGTGTTATATCTATCACGAGTCAAAATCCAACACATCTAATCACAATGTCATATTTCTATCACCAGGCAAATCCAACACACTAATCATAATGTCAAATATCTAACACGAGGCAAGTCCAAGACAATAATCACAATGTCAAATATCTATCACTACGAAAGTCTGACACATCTAGTCACAATGTTATATTTCTTTAACGAGGCAAGTCCAACACATCTAGTCAGAATGTTATCAACAACTGGTATTAAATATCCCAAGTATATTCCCATCTGAATAAGAAATCCCTTTACTTATTAAAGTGAAATCTATCGACGTAATGTGACCATTAATTATAACACTCTATAGAGAAATGTATTTGTTACATTAAATATAACTACTCTATAGAGTTTATATCAGTTGAATTTTGCTGTGTAAATTCTCAGAGTGGCAGCGCACATACATTTTAAAGCATTCCACCACGTGACCAGGGCAATGTATAAAAAGTGGGAAAACCATGCGTTTTATTAATAGCACATAATAATAGGTATTTTGTTTAGCAATTTGCGACCAACTGTACTGGGTACGGATTGATATTGAAATATTTTCCAGAAGCGTATATCGATGAAAATTATTTCCCCTGGTTTCTAAATTTATTTAACTAAATGGCCACAGACTTTTGTATTTGCCTGTCTATCTACGATTCAATTTTTATTTTGTGTGATGGCTTGTAAATTTCCCTAATGGATATGTTCTATTTGATTTCACGTGGTCAATAACTAACCCATCAGTGATAATGCCGTTAAAACACTAATAAATAAATCTGTGCCATCGTTATTTTGAGTGATTCGGTCATCCAACACACGAAATGACACGAACTGCAATAAACGGGTCAATACCAAATATTGATCTTACTGGATTTGCGAAGATTGGTCATGCGAGTTTTCAGCGAATATTCATCCGGCCATAGCAATTTGGTTTGGTTGATACTTTAATAAACCGAATACCTATGTTAATCTCAACGAAATTTACGCAAAACTTCGGCTTGGTTGGGCTCCAATAGCGTTATTAAGATATCTGTTAGATACTAAAATTTTAACATCGTTAACGGAAACCTCTGCAGTAATTTAGTACAGTCAACTAAAAACATGTTAGGTTATCTGAAGATGACAAAGAAATGTGCATGGAAATTATTGGTACATTTACCCAGTTGTACAAGATTAATTTTAGATCCAGCAGAATTAGATTTTGTCATCAATGACACATTGACAAAAGGTATATTGGTGTCGCGGAGTAATGCAACATGGAATAATTGTTGGCACTATCATTAGCTACTGCGACGGCAATTCTCCTCGATTTACTCATTTGAGATCATCATTGTCCGCCTATTCGTCACTAAACCTATTATCGATGATCAACGGATATTTCAATGACGTTATTTGAGTAGCCACGGGATTCTTTTTATATTAGACGTTGTAAAATGAACCTTTTTGAGCCATTTATAAGAGAAGACATCGAAGCTGTTAATCGGGTGTCGTGACAAATAAAATAATGAACAAATACGTAAATATTATGAATCCGCTGATGCTAAAGCATCTGATGATTATCATCGCAACGGTAATTTATTACAGAATTCATGATCAACGTCAGTAAGCGATAAAAGATCCAATAGCGGTATATCTGAATGGTCCAGGTGGTTCCGGTAAAACAATACGTGCGACAGAATTATTTAAAAGCTCAGACATGATTTTTAGACACCAATTCATCGGCTTGCCAGAGAGATGACACAACGTGGTGTTAGCGCATAAACATATCAAAATTTCTTAAGCTGATGAAGTGATGAATGGGCGCCCGAACGAATAGGTGAGAAATATATATCGAGCATATTTATCTGCTATGAGATTTTTATAATATCCACAGATGTTTAAGAAATGTTTCTGGCGGTATAAAGGGTGCTCATGTGTACCTCTGGTGGGGATCGCAGTCATACTTCTGTGAGGTGTTGTCCACCTTTGGTTCCCACGTGGCACTCAGTTCTCACCTATGACTCCAAGAAGCTGTAGTATGTTCAGCGGCCACATCACGGAAAATGGCTTCGACTGGCCGGCTAAACCAGGATGAGGGTAGCCGACGGGTCTCAGACCGTCGGTGAGTTTAGGGCTTGTCACCCATGCATGCGAAGACTGGACCCGGCGGACTGCGCGGAAGAACCACCAGCTGGTAAAATGGGAGGAAGGCAGACCCAATAAAGCAAAATGGAGTGCTAAGAGTACCTTGGATATCCACTGCATCCAGTCTCCATTCCAGCCGTCTAAATTATCTATTGCCAGTGGACAAAGTGAGGCCTGTTTGTGAGAGTGAGGCTTACTCAGCGCAATGTTTCCTCACTTTAATCCAACTCACGCGCAAGTCATCTATGTCATCACCCGTACACAAGTCATGCGGCTGGGCGAGCTGCAACGTAGCAGGTGTGGATGAACTGGCAGCTGTAGGAGCGGACCTTCATGTATGCGACTCAGGTTATAGGGTCGTCTTCCTTTGACCTTAAGCAAAAATGGTTTTCGGCAGCCGTCTGAGAGACTAATCAAACCTTTTCAGGATAGCGATGCTTACTTACGTAGCCTTAGGAAGCGGCTAGAACATGTGCCCTAAGAAAGACTGCTTCAACAACCGCTACCAGCTTATTGTGGGTGGAGAGAATCCCATTCTTGTGGTCAAAACAAAAATAAAGCCCGTCAGGTTTCCCTCACCCTTGGTGCTTGGAACATACGCACTTTATTGGATAGTGCAGATGATGACCGACCAGAGAGAAGAACTAACCCGATTGCAAGAGAACTTGCTTGCTACAAAATAGAGATAGCAGCCTTGAGTAAAACTCACTTGGCCGAAGAGGGTGAGTTGAGTGAAGTTGGAGCTGACTGCGCCTTTTTCTGGAGTGGACGTGGCAGCGATGAATGTCATGAATATGGAGTTGGCTTTGCTATCAAGACAAGTCAGGTGAATAGGCTCTCCAGCTTACCAAAGGGAATTAATGACCGACTAATAATTCTGAAGCTACGTTTACCTGGAAAAAAGCAAGCCACTCTCGTTAGTGTCTATGCACCAAACATGATCAACTCAAAGGAAGTCAAAGACAAGTTCTACCAGGATCTGAAAACTCTGATTGCGTCAGTACCAAAGTCAGATAAACTATTATTCTTGGGGTTTTAATGCCCGAGTGGACGCGGATCATATCGCCTGGTAGGGAGTTAGTTGTGAACATAGCATTGACAACTGGAATAGCAATTGACATCTGCTCTTGAATATGTGCTTAATATATGATCTTCTGATCACAAATGTCGTCTTTCGTCTGCCCAGCCATATCAAAATAAGTTGGAAGCACCCACGGTCTAAGTATTACTATCTGATAGACTACATCTTAGTCCGTATGAGTGACAGGCAGGATGTCCGTGTGACCAGAGTGATATTTGGTGCTGACTGCTGGACCACAGGCTACTGATATCCAAGATGAATCTTATAATTCAACCTCCCAGACGACCAAAGGGAATTAAAGTCCCAAAACGCCTCAAAGTCTCAAAGCTGAAAGACTGCAACGCTGAGCAAGCATTATCGTTAAACCAATCGTGCTGGAGTATGCGATATGTGAAAACAATTAAATCCTCTCAGGAATTAACTATAGCAGATACCAATAACTTGATTGTTGATGATCGCATCGAATGGTCAAATTTAGTTTATCTGGTTGTGACATGGGTAACAAAATATTTCAGTTACGCAGAGTTGTCTACGTGCTGCAGTAGCCAACGGTAGCAGCAGTGGCTCTTCCATATCGCCCGTCACAAACAGCAGCGTCACAAGGAAAATAAATTAGCTGATTATACGAGAGATGACCCCAAAAAATACTCCAGTTTGATATGGATGTGGAATTTTCCATTACGCTGAAACAACAACAAAATGATCACTGCACCCGCTTTAACACAATAATGTTGTCGCAATATTTTCCTAATGATTTAAGACAATTTACCGTGAATAGAATCGATAGTAGTATCGGTCGCACAAGCAAAAATATCTCTCTCACACTATCTCTATCTCTCTATCTCTCTTTCTCTCTCTCTCTATCTGTCTGTCTCTCCCTTCTCTCTCTGGCATTGCATGTCTTGAAAGTAACAGACATTAAGGACTTGCGTTCCTCAGAGCGTATGACTTTTATTAGTGTTTTTTTTGTTGACGCGTATCCATTTTGGTGGTAAATGATTGTTTTCAGGAATTATCTGTAATTGTTCACGGACAAATCAACGTGGAGGAGCGTCTGAATCTCATACATATATTGGTGGCTGCGTAATACCATGCTGCAAATTTTATATGTTGTCACACGAGATTACTTGCTCTTGCTGCACCACCCTCAAGTTTATCAGGTTCATATAAATTCAGGTTCATATACATAACGCACTGTTACTTTGATACCCAACACTGGTTGTTGTAGTTGATCTGGTGATTTTCGTCGTGGTATGTAATTGTTTGCAATTGTTGACATGTTTCATGTCGATTCCACTCGTGACCTCGTTGTTTAACGCGGCCACCATATAAGATAGTCTCGCATCTCATTCATGAAATCTATCCTAAACGCTCAGCGTTCCTTCCGCTAAGTCATTCTTGGGCATATTGTTTCACAAAGATTCGCTGCACATATGTTTGAATAAATCGTTCATCTATTGCCTGATCACGATGTATTGTTGTGTGTTTACTTCTGATTTTAACATCATGTTGTTGCATCAGCGTCGTTAGTGTACCGATAAATTCTTTGCCAGGATCAATCTGTAGGAATTGTGGACATAGCAAGCCACTATGTGGCCGGATGCTCAATAATAAATTCGTTTGAACGCTGCTGAGACTTCAGTTGCTGTTTTGGACGATAACGGTCCAGCCTCTTGTATCTACTTACAACGTCTATGACAGCCAACGCGTATATGCATGTACGACTTTTATGTACGTCATGTGTCAAAAACAAAATATCGGTCTGATGAACCTCACTGAGTGTGCTAACTCAAACCATCCATGTGGGATTGTTGTTGGGCGTGGAAGATAAATTTTCCATATGGCCTGGCGTGACAACCTATTTGCTGCTCGTGTTGCAAGTGCTGCATCGACGAGTTTATTATCTGCTACTGTACCTCTCCAATATCCTCTTGCACTGTAAGAAATCGACCCCATTATGTAATTGTTGGCGTTTAATTGCCCGCTCCCAGCACTATTTTACTTTTCATCACCGATCTTGTCAACCAAATCGTGAGTGATTCTCGTATGTTTTATTATTTATAGAATTCAGCGTGTGAATTAACTTGACATCCGCGATATGTCGTTGTTGTAGATCTGGATTTTTACGCACGACATCATAAATAAGGCACGCTTGATCAATCGCATTTGCCGGAAATTAGCCTGGTTTTTGCTGATTTTCTTCGTCAAGTCTAATATCAACGCGAGTTCCAGGACCACACTAATTATATCCTGAAAGATGTTTTTCTCCAGGATACATAGCCCATGGCGTTCCATGTATTTTCTCTGAGAGCCTCTGCAATATTGCCGTCCGGTGTTGCAATAGGAATACTCACAAACATATATTTCTGTGGGTCGCATTTTACACATTTACTTGTAAGCGCCGGCGTGTTATTTCCAACGTGGATGCTCTCAGAAATGTTTTACCACTTAGTGTCTTGCATTGAGCATAATATAAACTCACGATTATAAATAATATTATATCTGTATAATATGAACGTGATAGACTTTTCAGCCACATGTGAGTCAGCACCCGTCAAGCATCATGCAATATTACCATTCTCCATTCGAGCTATTATAATTGGTCAATCTGGGTCGGGTAAAACTGAATTTTTGCTCAACCTGATATTGAGGTGGCTCAAATGGAACAGAAGTTATTTAATAGAACAGAAGTTATTTAATAGCGCCATCCGTGGATGACCAACGGCACTATAATGTTCTTTAGGAATTTAATGAATCTTAAGCGGACGATGTTATTGAATTTATCAGTCATAGATATAGCGTTATCTGTCGAGGATCATAACGGGATATCAACAATCGCGTAGTTTAAATGATGTCATATTTGATTGTCTGTTCGGTAAGCGTATTCACATATACATTACTTTATCGTATATTCTTAACTGGGACAGTGGCTGAAGTGGTTAAGGTATGTGGACAAACTTTCGATCGACTAGTGAAAACGACTTCATTTGTTCGAGTCCAAAACTCGCAGTGAACATATTGTCAGCGTCTGCGACAGATGCTATTATAGTGGGGGAGTAGCGCGATGCAATAAAAAAGACAATATATACCTAAATGGGTAATTGTAAACTTATACAAACCTAACACAGGTACAACTGGCCTGGACTCTCTCGAGCCCCAGAAAGGGTATTTATTTTATAATACTTGGGGTTAACTTGTGATGTGGGGGAAAATATAACAAATATCCAAAATTAAATAGATATTCAACGCCATTCAGCCTGGTCACGGGCACTTCCTTTTGCTATTTTCTGTTTAGGTCAGATAAATTTGCTTCCGAATTTTTGGGGTCGCCCCTTCCCCACAAGCATCAGATTGGCCTTCGGATGGTTTAATTAGTCAGCACCACTTGACTAAAGCAATAATTTTAGCCCCCACTTTACAAAACGATGCCTTGATGAAGTGCTTCCCTAAAACATTTACCCGTTATTTTTGCCCGTTTACCCCCACCCCCTGCTGCTCAGGCTCTATTGCAATGCGTAACCTGTGCGCTAATGTTATATCAGTTTTTCCCATCCTAAGCAATGTGCTCGTGCATCATGGAATGAACCGAACTCACTATATCGAAATGATAAAATATATGGATATACACAAGCCACCCTCAAATAATGCTGTATGCACAAACGAAACCTGAGTACATTTTATTCCAAATAGACTTCAACAATAAATATAAACAATTCCGTGACACCCAAATGTTTTTGATTGAAAAGAACGTGAATGATTATTTTAGCTAAATGCATTCATTCCTAGCCATCTAAACAGTTTAAATGTTCCTAATATAGCACGAATTTCGTTTTCAACGTACACAACAACTTATATACAGTTGGCTTTGCTACCTTTTCGTTTTTATGAATATCTTTTGCAACTCTAGTAAATCATTGCTGTTTTCTGATCTACTCGGAAGTCAGAATCATCAGTGGAGAGGTTTTGGAATTTTCAAATCAATTTCTAGTTTATACCCTGTTGCACTACTGTCATTTATTTCAAGACGATTTTCTTTAAACATTTAATCTTTTTTTTTTCATTTCTCAATCTGAAGTTTTCTCAAATGTAAATGGTTGAGCCAAACCTAAGCAAGTTGAAAATGAAATAGAGGAAGCCAAGCATGACGCAATAGCTGAGATAATCTAAACCAATTGCATTTACTGCTGCATTTCCGTGATCTTCTAGTTTTTCCAATAGCACGATTTAATTACGGAATCGATAGACCTTTGAACTTGTATGATGTGGATATTCTGATATTAGGAAGTGTAGACTTCAAGTGTTTATTCAAATAAAACCTGGCATACGTAAACCTTTCTAGTTCCTTTTGGCTGCATCTCTTTTAAAGCCAGAATTTGTACATGTTTACATTCTATACTGCTTTAAAGAATTCATGTATCTGTTTCAATATGTATATCTAAATTCACAAAAATATTTTGTATTCATGAGAGACTACACATTACAATGTTTCATTCGTTCAATGTTGACATTAAATATTGTTTCCAATATATTTTCCTAGTCTGTTGTTGGTATTTATTTAATTATTCAGTCTAGATTGCGCATTATATTTTACACACAATAGGGAAAGTAGGATCTCTTTTTCCCAAACCTAAAATTTGAATATGTACTCATACTCCTGCACAAGAACTTTGCTGAAACATTCATGATTTTGCGAACCTATAGAAAATGAATCTAGAGCCATCCCGGTACAGTGTGGTTTCTTTTGATCAACCATGTAATTTGAAATGTGTACTTGTATTTCTACTCTAAAACATATCAACCATGTAATTGGAAAAGTGTAATTGTATTTCTACTCTAAAAGATACCCAGGTAGCTTATGAAACCTTTACTCATACACAAAAAACATAACTAGGTAGCAAATGATTCTGAAAATGAATGCATACTACTTTTATATACATACTGCTACTATTGGCTGAATTTCTGCAAGAAAACATACTAACAGCTGCTGACACTGGAGATGCAAGAGGCATGTACGAGGGCATCAAGAAGGCGACAGGTCCCCCATCTCTCAAGACCGCCCCCCTCAAATCCCAGACGGGAGTAATCATAACAGACCAGGAGAAACAGCTACAGCGCTGTATTGAGCACTATCACAAACCCAAACCGTCGTCACCAATACTGCCCAGAGCGTCATCCAAGACCTGCCAATCATGGATGAACTAGATACTCCGCCATCCATGGAAGAGCCAAGTAGAGCCATCGACTGTCTCGCTTGTGGAAAGGCCCCTGGGAGCGACGGCATCCCACCTGAAATCTTCATGAACGGGAAACCAGCACTACTCCAGCCCTTGCACGAACTCCTCTGCCTCTATTGGGAACAGGGACACATCCCCCAAGACATGCGGGATGCCAACATCATCACTTTGTACAAGAAGAAAGGAGACCGCAGCTACTGTAACAACTACCGGGACATCTCCCTCCTCAGTATCGTCGGAAAGGCTTTCGCACGTGTCGCACTGGTTCACTTGCAGACCCTAGCCTCCCGTATCTACCTATAATGCCAGTGTGGCTTCCGAGCTGGCCGGTCAACTGTAAATATAATCGTCTCCCTACGTCAACTGCGTAAGAAGTTTCATGATCAGCAAATGCCCCTCTACATTGCCTTCATAGACTTGACAAAAGCGTTTGATCTGGTCAGCCGGAGCGGATTCTTCAAACTCCAGAAGAAGGTCGGCTGTCCGCCTCGATTGCTCGCTGTCATCACATCGTTTCATCAGAACACTCAATGCACAGTGTGCTTCAACGGTGCAATATCAGAGGCTTTTCTAATCAGCAGTGGAGTAAAGCAGGGTTGTGTCCTTGCACAAACCCTTTTTGCCATCTTCTTCTCCGTGCTCCTCCAATACACCTTCAAGGACTTCAGCGAATGAGTGTACATTCACACCAGGGAAAATGGCAAACTGTTCAACATCAAACGTCTCCGTGCAAAGACATAAGTCACAGAGGTTCTCATCCGCGAATTGCTCTTCGCTGACGATGCAGCTGTGACATCACATACGGAAGAAGGACTTCAGCAGCTGATGTGTCAAATTTCCCCATGCCTGTAAAGAGTTCGGACTGACCATCAGTTTAAAGAAGACGAATGATTATGGCGCAGGATGTATACTCCCCTCCAACCATAACCATTGATGGGTACAACCTTGAAGTTGTTGAGAACTTTAAATACCTTGGGTCAACCATCTTCTGCTCGCTCTCAATTGATGCTGAGGTACACGGCAGGATTGCTAAGGCAGCAGCAGCAGTTATGGCAAGACTAAACTAGAGGGTCTAGAACAATCTCAACCTCAGTGAGAAGACCAAACTGCGTGTCTACCAGGCATGTGTGCTCAGCACACTCCTTAACAGTAGCGAGGCATGGACCTCCTAGACGAGCTAAGAAAGGAAACTCAATAGCTTCCATCTGAGATGCATGTGGCGCATTCTGCGCACCCAGTGGCAGGACAAAGTAACCAACATGGAGGTTCTGGAACGGGCCAGCATGAATAGCATGTTCACCATCCTCAGCGAGAGGCGTCTTCGATTACTCGGCCACGTCAGGAGAATCGATACAGGCCGCATTACCAAGGACCTGTTATACGGCGAGCTAGCAGAAGGCACACGACTGACTGGACGGCCACGTCTGCGATACAAAGACGTCTGCAAGAAGTACATGAAAACGGTCAACATCAGTGTCAACAACTGGGAGAGCTGTGCTAACAACCGCTACGAGTGGCGACTTGCTGTCAGACAAGGCATTCAGAAAGCCGATGAAGGGATAAAAGCAAACCTCGCTACAAAGAGAGCCAAGCGGAAGGAGAAACAACAGCCTCAACAAGAATCAATCTTCACCTGCAGCAAGTGCAACAAAGATTGTCACGCAAGGGTCGTGCTCTTCAGCCACCCGCGACGGTGCAGATAAGACACCAAAACAGGGAGCTACACTATCATCGTCTCTCGTAGACGGACGGATGCCAACAACTGCTTTTAAAGTAGCTGTTTCAAAGTTACTTCTGCTGCTTTTTATACATTTTACTAATTTCCATTTAAACAATGAAGTAGTTCTGAAAATTAAGCAATTTAATTTCATGTTTGTAGAACAATTTCGTATTCCAAAGTCTTTACAAGTTTGAAATAATTCTACTTCTTTCAGCACTTTGAAAAATTTAAAACATTAGTAAAAATAGCATGTATTCTATGATTAGCATGTTATATACTACTCACAACAAAGCACTTTCTCGAATTTAGGTCATATTTTGCCAGTGTTGCATGAATTGGCCCTATTTGTCTCCAGACTGATGTTTGACGACTTAGGTGGCGCTCAGCAGCTATTATGTACTTTTGAGAGAGTGATGTATGTAAGGTGAAGTTGTTTGCATTTAAAACATGCACAGTGGAGAGAATGTTGGCATACCTCTATGCTACTTTCATGTAACTTGGCTGACATTTCTTTGGATATTGTTCTTTTGGAAATTGTAAACGATTTTAGCACACTGCTAACTAGAACGACTGCTCAATTGTGCTCCAAAAATCAACCTGAATTTGTGTAAAGTACACTACCACTGGCAGCTATTAAAATAGGGGAAAAGAATTTTGCCAGACTAGACAATACCAGCTTCTAAAAGTGTTATGAATGAATTACCAAATACATATAATTTAAAAAAAGGTATCGGCTCTTTTTTTACAATTTAACTCTGAAGTTCGGGAATTGAAAATAAGCAAGTGGAGCTTGCACGTTTTTGAAAGGTGCACACCTGAAGTAAGGCCAAGCTGTACACTCTATAACCCATATTACACCCATCAATCATACGCCAAACTAAAGGGAATTAAATGACCTTTCAACAATACCCGAGATATACAAAGTCTTTTTAAATAGCCAGTGAGGAAATTCGAGAATATTATATTTCTTTACAATTATAACCCTATGCTAAATACAAAACTGTAGAGCGCCACTTTAACGACCCTTTCATATGCAAAAATTGTGAAAATGTTACATAGCTAGGTTTCATATGGTAGTTTGCTGCTTTTCCAGATTATATGTAAAATTATGAAACAAACAACTCAATAAAAGAGGTACTCATCACAAAGGGTGTTCGTCAAATAACTTTGATTATTAGTGACAAAGGGTGTTCGTCAAATAACTTTGATTATTAGTTGCCTCTATGTGATGTTTGTAAAGGGTGTTCGTCAAATAACTTTGATTATTAGTGACAAAGGGTGTTCGTCAAATAACTTTGATTATTAGTGACAAAGGGTGTTCGTCAAATAACTTTGATTATTAGTGACAAAGGGTGTTCGTCAAATAACTTTGATTATTAGTGACAAAGGGTGTTCGTCAAATAACTTTGATTATTAGTGACAAAGGGTGTTCGTCAAATAACTTTGATTATTAGTGACAAAGGGTGTTCGTCAAATAACTTTGATTATTAGTGACAAAGGGTGTTCGTCAAATAACTTTGATTATTAGTGACAAAGGGTGTTCGTCAAATAACTTTGATTATTAGTGACAAAGGGTGTTCGTCAAATAACTTTGATTATTAGTGACAAAGGGTGTTCGTCAAATAACTTTGATTATTAGTGACAAAGGGTGTTGGTCAAATAACTTTGATTATTAGTGACAAAGGGTGTTCGTCAAATAACTTTGATTATTAGTGACAAAGGGTGTTCGTCAAATAACTTTGATTATTAGTGACAAAGGGTGTTCGTCAAATAACTTTGTTTATTAGTGACAAAGGGTGTTCGCCAAATAACTTTGATTATTAGTGACAAAGGGTGTTCGTCAAATAACTTTGATTATTAGTGACAAAGGGTGTTCGTCAAATAACTTTGATTATTAGTGACAAAGGGTGTTCGTCAAATAACTGTTTATTAGTGACAAAGGGTGTTCGTCAAATAACTTTGTTTATTAGTGACAAAGGGTGTTCGTCAAATAACTTTGATTATTAGTGACAAAGGGTGTTGGTCAAATAACTTTGATTATTAGTGGCTCTGTGTGATGTTTGTAATCTTGATGATTTATATTACTTCTTGGAAAAGTTCTGTGACGTTCGGCTTCAGACTATCGTTCGTAATCATTAAAATAAAATGTCTTACTTATGATGGCACATTAAGTACGGAATTAACATCCCTGCTAAACCATGCTTGCAACAAACCAATAAACACTTCGAATTCCGATATAATATCTATATATTCTTTATTTCACGTTGGTAGGAAACATTCGGAAAACATGTTTATGTTAGCTCTCATTGCAGACGGTGTGGACTAAAGTCCCTAGACTCTGTTGTGTCTGTGGTCTTAGCCGTTATGATGACCATGTCCAAAAAGGGATATCAGAAGCTGAAAAGGGAATGCATATACCGTTAAATCCATTAAGTAGCAAATCCGGAGATAAATTCGTAGTTTTATGCCCATTCAAATATAGCTATATTTGTTAAAATACAGTCGGCTTTATTAATTATTGTCAATACATACATTTTTAGGAGACAACATAATAACAGTTTCATTAATTATGAAATTAGACGTATTCATTGATATAAAGAAAACATTATTACATGATTATAATTGGGATATCATCCCTAATGTGACCTACAGATAAAGACAGTTTTGGGATATATATATATATATATATATATATATATATATATATATATATATATATATATATATATATATATCTGTTCCTTTAGTAACTATACACTAAACTCTTCTCCAGATTTCATCGAAAAGTAAATAGACTGTTGAATTTGATGAAATTATAATATTTATTTTGTCATATCCTTTGGTATGTGTACATACATGAGTTTCGTATTGGTCAAATTCGTGTCTTGTCACTTGGCCATCTCCTGAAAACACAAGAACCAGGCAACGTTTGAAAGTAAGGCTCATATTCGTCTAATGGTTTAATATCTATGAATATAGCATTATAATGTAAGTTGTGGTCCTTAACGCATACACAAATGTTAAGTTTATTGATAACTCGAAATAAATTAAATAAGCTATGAAACTCGTTTACTATACAAAGTTCAACCCTAAAATCAATTATCAGAGTCATCATCCACACAAATTAATGAAACAGTTTTCGTAAATTTACATTACCTAAGTTACACCTATTCCCGTAAAATATAATTTAAGGCAAAAAGTAGAGATGTATGGTCTGAAACAAGTGCTTTAAGTGAAGCTCACATTAGTCTACGTGAAATTACAACGATTTTTTAAATTCAAGTTTTTGTTAATTTCATCCGTTTTGTTTGTGATTCTTAAAACTGTAATTTATTTTGCAAGACCTGAAGATGAAGTAGAGGGAACCTAATTTTTCCCAAATTTGCATTCCACACAATGTTAAAAGTAGTGGGAATCGAAGTCTTAGAAAATGTGTATTATTCCAAAGTAGTTTTCATTTTCGAACGTTTTAGGAAATGAAGCAACCTACCAATATTAGTGAGCATGAATACGAAAGCTTTTAAATGCTAGATTTATGCAATCTTAGGATTGATCAGCTTTGATGATTTTGTTTTTGAGTGATATATGACGTAAGAGTTTAAGAGGGTATTCGTCGATGTCAAAGAAGAGAGTTTTACACGCACCAAACTAACTCTAGCTGTAAGGTTGCCAGTATAGATATTTTGATTCAGACATCTTTCATTTTATCCAGGTGGTAGTTTAACTGGCAATTGATTGATGTTGTTCAATGCTGTTCTGTTTAAGTAGCAATTTGCCATTCCGATGACGTTTCTCATAAATCTTTTGAATAAATGGAAATTTGATCGGCAAACAAACGACGTTGCTCATAGCAATTTGTGCCTAAGAGACAGTTTGACCGGCTTTGTTCCTTATAGCTCTTTTTGTCTAAGTGACAATTTGATTGACAAAGAATGACGTTGTTTATATCCATTTGTACCTAAGTGGCAATTTGATTGACAAACTAATGACGTTGTTTATATCCCTTTGTGTCTAAGTGGCAATTTGACTGACAAACCAATGACGTTATTTATAGCCATTTGTACCTAAGTGGCACTTTGATTAACAAACCGATGACGTTCTTATAGTCATTTGTACCTAAGTGGCAATTTGATTGACAAACCGATGACGTTATTATAGCCCTTTGTACCTAAGTGGCAATTTGATTGACAAACCGATGACGTTGTTTACAGCCATTTGTACCTAAGTGGCAATTTGAACGGCAATCTCTTTGTATTGTTCAAAACTATTCCGCCAAAATAGCAGTGTGAATGGCATTTCGATGTTGTTGAAACCTATTTTACCGATTGCACTACACATTCAGTTACTTTGAATAGTTTTATTGGTACGTATATTCAGTAGGTTTAGTGATACATAATATTCAGGAGTTTTATTGGTACATTCTATTCAGGAGTTTTATTGGTACATATATTCAGGAGTTCTATTGGTACGTATATTCAGGAGTTTTATTGGTACCTAATATTCTGGAGTTTTAATGGTACATAATATTCAGGAGTTTTATTGGTACGTTCTATTCATGAGTTTTATTGATACGTATAATCAGGAGTTTTATTGGCACATATATTCAGTAATATTAATAGTACATAATACTCATGAGTTTTATTGGTACGCATATTCAGTAGTTTTATTGATGCATAATAAATAGAAGTTTTATTGGTATTTATTTTCATGAGTTTTATTCGTACGTATAAGCAGTAGTATTATTGGTACATAATATTCAGGAGTTTTATTGGTACGTATATTCAGTAGTTTTATTGGTATATAATATTCATGAGTTTTATATGTACATTCTATGAGTTTTATTGGTACGTATATTCAGTAGTTTTATTGGTATGTATATTTAGGAGTTTTATTGGTACATATATTCAGGAGTTTTATTGGTACGTATATTCAGTAGTTTTATTAGTATTTATATTTAGGAGTTTTATTGGTACCTAATATTCATGAGGTTTATTGGTACATATATTCAGTAGTTTTATTGGTACGTATATTCAGGAGTTTTATTGGTACCTAATATTCTGGAGTTTTAATGGTACATAATATTCAGGAGTTTTATTGGTACGTTCTATTCATGAGTTTTATTGATACGTATAATCAGGAGTTTTATTGGCACATAATATTCAGTAATATTAATGGTACATAATATTCATGAGTTTTATTGGTACGTATATTCAGTAGTTTTATTGGTACATAACATTCAGGAGTTTTATTGGTACGTATATTCAGTAGTTTTATTGGTACGTATATTCAGTAGTTTTATTGGTACGTATATTTATGAGTTTTATTGGTACGTATATTCAGTAGTTTTATTGATACACAGCACCAAACTCGAAATTTATAGTGAAGTGAATTATCTTGTTATTGTGGGAATAAATAGGGGTATTAGAGAATAAAGGGTAAAAGAGATGGTGGTGAAAATGAAATACATCTTAGAATATGGGGATTAAGGGTAAAAAGATGGTGGTGAAAATGAAATATATTTTAGGATAAAGAATAAAGGGTAAAAGAGATGGTGGTGAAAATGAAATACATCTTAGAATATGGGGATTAAGAGTAAAAGAGATGGTGGTGAAAATGAAATATATTTTAGGATAGTGAATAAAGGGTAAAAAAGATGGTGTTGAAAATGAAATATATCTTAGAATAGGGGATTAAGGGTAAAAGAGATGGTGGTGAAAATGAAATATATTTTAGGATAGTGAATAAAGGGTAAAAGAGATGGTGTTGAGAATGAAATATATCTTAGGATAGGCAATAAAGGGTAAAAGAGATGGTGTTGAAAATGAAATATATCTTAGGATAGGCAATAAAGGGTAAAAGAGATGGTGTTGAAAATGAAATATATCTTAGGATAGGCAATAAAGGGTAAAAGAGATGGTGTTGAAAATGAAATATATCTTAGGATAGAGAATAAAGAGTAAAAGAGATGGTGTTTAAAATGAAATATATCTTAAACATACTTAGATAACAATCGATGTCCGACAGTTAAATTGACGTCACACTGCGGTGGGATATATTAATTGACAGTTGTGCCCAGATGGTCCGTTAAAAAATACACGATTGAACCTAGCTATATCATTTGACAGATAAGTTATTTAAATAACATATCACCTTTAAGGAAAACGTTCATGCAGTAAAATAAAGTTTATTTTAAAATAAAGAATTACTTGGCAATACCGTATGATATCCGTCACTAACGATTGCCATAAAATATTTGAGAGCATTAGTCTAAGATATACTCTTTTTACCTTGCAGCCTTTGCTATATAAAACATATACGTTATGCATTTCTGTCTTTTTACCGCCCCTATGAGCATTCGGAAGTGCTCCGTTTGCCCAAAAGGAACGAGGTGACTGGCAACAGGAAGAGAATGGTTGCTAAACGCGAATTATTTTTTTTAACAATGGCTAGTAGTGGTGGTTGTATCTTAAGTCACTTCAGTGTTTTACTTTTAGTTCTGTTCATTTGTTTGTGTTAGATGCCACGGTGATTTTACCGCATGTAAATTTTGCCTCCCAGCCGGCCCGTATTTAGCAATAAGAGGATCTTACGAAAAAAAGGTATGAAATACATCAAACGTATTGATATGGTATCATATCGTTTTGTTAAGTATTCGTCTCACAGCAAATTAAGACAGTTGATATTTGTAAGATCGGTGCTCTCATGTCGACATCAGCTGTTGCAGATGTCGATCAGATGTAACGATGATGTTTAGTGTGATTTACAATTAACAAGAACGAGTGTCAGATTAAATACATGATTTGCCGGAATGCAAATATTTCCAAGTATAAAATTTTCTGCTTTTTAAGGATAAGTTAGGATAATATTCTATCATTTATTGGTTTCAATAAAACACCAGTATGTAAATACTTGTATTTTGTTTATGGTTTATGTTTGTGATTGTTATTTGTTTCTATCATTTATTGGTTTCAATAAAACACCAGTATGTAAATACTTGTATTTTGTTTACGGTTTATGTTTGTGATTGTTATTTGTTTCTATCATTTATTGGTTTCAATAAAACACCAGTATGTAAATACTTGTATTTTGTTCACGGTTTATGTTTGTAATTGTTATTTGTTGCTATCATTTATTGGTTTCAATAAAACACCAGTATGTAAATACTTGTATTTTGTTTACGGTTTATGTTTGTGATTGTTATTTGTTTCTATCATTTATTGGTTTCAATAAAACACCAGTATGTAAATACTTGTATTTTGTTTACGGTTTATGTTTGTGATTGTTATTTGTTTCTATCATTTATTGGTTTCAATAAAACACCAGTATGTAAATACTTGTATTTTGTTTACGGTTTATGTTTGTGATTGTTATTTGTTTCTATCATTTATTGGTTTCAATAAAACACCAGTATGTAAATACTTGTATTTTGTTCACGGTTTATGTTTGTGATTGTTATTTGTTTCTATCATTTATTGGTTTCAATAAAACACCAGTATGTAAATACTTGTATTTTGTTCACGGTTTATGTTTGTGATTGTTATTTGTTTCTATCATTTATTGGTTTCAATAAAACACCAGTATGTAAATACTTGTATTTTGTTTACGGTTTATGTTTGTGATTGTTATTTGTTTCTATCATTTATTGGTTTCAATAAAACACCAGTATGTAAATACTTGTATTTTGTTCACGGTTTATGTTTGTGATTGTTATTTGTTTCTATCATTTATTGGTTTCAATAAAACACCAGTATGTAAATACTTGTATTTTGTTCACGGTTTATGTTTGTGATTGTTATTTGTTTCTATCATTTATTGGTTTCAATAAAACACCAGTATGTAAATACTTGTATTTTGTTCACGGTTTATGTTTGTGATTGTTATTTGTTTCTATCATTTATTGGTTTCAATAAAACACCAGTATGTAAATACTTGTATTTTGTTCACGGTTTATGTTTGTGATTGTTATTTGTTTCTATCATTTATTGGTTTCAATAAAACACCAGTATGTAAATACTTGTATTTTGTTTACGGTTTATGTTTGTGATTGTTATTTGTTTCTATCATTTATTGGTTTCAATAAAACACCAGTATGTAAATACTTGTATTTTGTTCACGGTTTATGTTTGTGATTGTTATTTGTTTCTATCATTTATTGGTTTCAATAAAACACCAGTATGTAAATACTTGTATTTTGTTCACGGTTTATGTTTGTGATTGTTATTTGTTTCTATCATTTATTGGTTTCAATAAAACACCAGTATGTAAATACTTGTATTTTGTTCACGGTTTATGTTTGTGATTGTTATTTGTTTCTATCATTTATTGGTTTCAATAAAACACCAGTATGTAAATACTTGTATTTTGTTCACGGTTTATGTTTGTGATTGTTATTTGTTTCTATCATTTATTGGTTTCAATAAAACACCAGTATGTAAATACTTGTATTTTGTTCACGGTTTATGTTTGTGATTGTTATTTGTTTCTATCATTTATTGGTTTCAATAAAACACCAGTATGTAAATACTTGTATTTTGTTCACGGTTTATGTTTGTGATTGTTATTTGTTTCTATCATTTATTGGTTTCAATAAAACACCAGTATGTAAATACTTGTATTTTGTTCACGGTTTATGTTTGTGATTGTTATTTGTTTCTATCATTTATTGGTTTCAATAAAACACCAGTATGTAAATACTTGTATTTTGTTCACGGTTTATGTTTGTGATTGTTATTTGTTTCTATCATTTATTGGTTTCAATAAAACACCAGTATGTAAATACTTGTATTTTGTTCACGGTTTATGTTTGTGATTGTTATTTGTTTCTATCATTTATTGGTTTCAATAAAACACCAGTATGTAAATACTTGTATTTTGTTCACGGTTTATGTTTGTGATTGTTATTTGTTTCTATCATTTATTGGTTTCAGTAAAACACCAGTATGTAAATACTTGTATTTTGTTCACGGTTTATGTTTGTGATTGTTATTTGTTGCTATCATTTATTGGTTTCAATAAAACACCAGTATGTAAATACTTGTATTTTGTTCACGGTTTATGTTTGTGATTGTTATTTGTTTCTATCATTTATTGGTTTCAATAAAACACCAGTATGTAAATACTTGTATTTTGTTCACGGTTTATGTTTGTGATTGTTATTTGTTGCTATCATTTATTGGTTTCAATAAAACACCAGTATGTAAATACTTGTATTTTGTTTACGGTTTATGTTTGTGATTGTTATTTGTTTCTATCATTTATTGGTTTCAATAAAACACCAGTATGTAAATACTTGTATTTTGTTTACGGTTTATGTTTGTGATTGTTATTTGTTTCTATCATTTATTGGTTTCAATAAAACACCAGTATGTAAATACTTGTATTTTGTTTACGGTTTATGTTTGTGATTGTTATTTGTTTCTATCATTTATTGGTTTCAATAAAACACCAGTATGTAAATACTTGTATTTTGTTCACGGTTTATGTTTGTGATTGTTATTTGTTTCTATCATTTATTGGTTTCAATAAAACACCAGTATGTAAATACTTGTATTTTGTTCACGGTTTATGTTTGTGATTGTTATTTGTTTCTATCATTTATTGGTTTCAATAAAACACCAGTATGTAAATACTTGTATTTTGTTCACGGTTTATGTTTGTGATTGTTATTTGTTTCTATCATTTATTGGTTTCAATAAAACACCAGTATGTAAATACTTGTATTTTGTTTACGGTTTATGTTTGTGATTGTTATTTGTTTCTATCATTTATTGGTTTCAATAAACACCAGTATGTAAATACTTGTATTTTGTTCACGGTTTATGTTTGTGATTGTTATTTGTTTCTATTATTTATTGGTTTCAATAAAACACCAGTATGTAAATACTTGTATTTTGTTTACGGTTTATGTTTGTGATTGTTATTTGTTTCTATCAGTTATTGGTTTCAATAAAACACCAGTATGTAAATACTTGTATTTTGTTTACGGTTTATGTTTGTGATTGTTATTTGTTTCTATCATTTATTGGTTTCAATAAAACACCAGTATGTAAATACTTGTATTTTGTTCACGGTTTATGTTTGTGATTGTTATTTGTTTCTATCATTTATTGGTTTCAATAAAACACCAGTATGTAAATACTTGTATTTTGTTCACGGTTTATGTTTGTGATTGTTATTTGTTTCTATCATTTATTGGTTTCAATAAAACACCAGTATGTAAATACTTGTATTTTGTTTACGGTTTATGTTTGTGATTGTTATTTGTTTCTATCATTTATTGGTTTCAATCAAACACCAGTATGTAAATACTTGTATTTTGTTCACGGTTTATGTTTGTGATTGTTATTTGTTTCTATCATTTATTGGTTTCAATAAAACACCAGTATGTAAATACTTGTATTTTGTTCACGGTTTATGTTTGTGATTGTTATTTGTTTCTATCATTTATTGGTTTCAATAAAACACCAGTATGTAAATACTTGTATTTTGTTTACGGTTTATGTTTGTGATTGTTATTTGTTTCTATCATTTATTGGTTTCAATAAAACACCAGTATGTAAATACTTGTATTTTGTTCACGGTTTATGTTTGTGATTGTTATTTGTTTCTATTGTAAGATTTGAAGGAAAAAATGACCCATTATCTCAGACTTTCTGCACTGTGCTTTGTTGTTTTTATTTCCTCGATCATACTTTATATTTAGCAGAGACAAATAGCTTTCTAAATCTCATTTAATATTTATCGAGTCAGCTTACCGTACAAAAATATATTTTTGTGATGTGGTACTGTACCTGTTCGGAAATCTCAAAAAGGCATAAAAAATAACTTAAGAAGTAACATGCGTAATGAGTCAAAATACGGTATATTGCATGGCATGAGTCAAATTGTTTATGTTGCATGTAATGAGTTAAACTATGATATAGCGCAAGTCATGCGTTAAATGGTATATCGCACGTGATGAATCAGAGAGGTCATTGTCTTGTACATAACAGAGTTTGTAAACTCGGGTGCGGAGACTTGGATATCGATGCAGTTATCGGTTCTTACAAAATCCCGTAGGCTTTCAACAAGCAGAAATACACGAGATCATTAAATTTCACAAAGATATTGTTGAGAAATCAAAATTTGTCATGGTTCTTACCATTGTTGTCCATCAGGTGATATAGCCTCTGTATGTGATTGGTCTGGAGTATGCCGTCCTTGTCCGTATCATAGTGGTCAAAGATCGTATCGGCTACTCCCGTATTCCCTACGTTGTTAAGAGCCGTCTCGAATTCCAGCTTTGTTATGTTCCCATCTCCTGTAGGTAAAGAGTTTGCAAATACCAGTATTTAAAATTTTATTAAATTTATTTTAGTGACTGCAGCACATCTTAGGGTCATAAAATATTAAACTAAATAAGGATTGATTAGAACCGTGCCGAATATCTTTCTCTCGTCTGTCTTTCTTATCTATATTTATATTTAAGTCAAAATAAATAAATGATTGAGCATATTCTAAATGACTAATACATAATGTACCTTTTAAATTACTTGAACATAATGCACATTATAATTATTTGAATATGACCTGAATGAAAAGTTCATTTTAAATTACGTGAACATACGGAAGGACTTAAATATAATTTACATTCGAAATTACTTAAATATTATGAGTGACTTGATTATACTGCACGTTCTAATTACGTGAATATGACCTCAATAAACTGTACAGTTTAAATTATTGGAGTATACATTCTAATTTTTTGAGTATATTGTACATTCAAAATTATTTGAAAATTTTTTGTATATCGTACATTCTAAACTATTTAAATATATCCTTACATTCCAAATTACCTGAATATACTCTATATATTCTAACTTATTGGGAAACACTTTTCACAAAACAAAACATACAGGGTATGCAGACATACAACTGTTTATTGAAATAATTTTCAAGTATATTCCATTGCTCCGAACATTGAACGATTACATTATACAACGCCATGACGCCATTTGTTCACATATCATGGGTAATGATTTAATCTTAAATATATGAAATTAGTTTAATAATTCCAGTTTTTGCAAGCTCTGCTAAGTAACAGCTGGAAGTTATTCATAAAATAAATATTAAATCATTGCCCATTTTGTATTCTGTCTGTCACAGTTTTCAGTTTAGAGGAAAATGGTTAGATAGCATAAGAACATATTTTTTGCAGCATATGTCTACCCAGACATTGCATATTCCTATTGGGCAGCGTGATGGAATTTTTGTTTCTCATCCGTTTTCGATTTAACATGGTGATGAGGTTTTATTTATGTTTTAATGATCGTTTAGAATTGACCATATTCAGATATGTTTAACCACTACTGTGCGTTATGGTGAGTGTTTCTCCTCTTCCCAATGTTCGTTTCAATATCGATTGGAAAGGCAGCCGACTTATCGCTAACAGTAATAATGAAATACAGCGGTTCCGAAAGGCGGGACTATAATTATAAAATTGGGTCAATATTTCATGGGTTTATTTGAACCAATCAGATTCGCAGAAAGTGATATGTTAACATGCTAACATATTAGCAATAGCATACCGTAAACACTGTAGCTAAAGTATACCAACTACATGAAAACAGAAGTTTTTGCACGCTTAGATATAAATCTAAATATTGTCTATATGTACTAATATGACGCTCTGACGGAATAATCGTATTTACCATTAATGTCTTCTTTCATGGAGATCGCGATCAGCTCACTGAGTTCCAATAAGCCATCATGGTTTGTATCATATCTCTGGAAGCCCCGGTCGACTAAGTCAGTTAGCTGGTGTCCGTGGGGAAGGTTTATAACCTGACTGTGTTATGCAAATAAACATTTTAACCTGATTGTGTTACATAAATGAACATTTTACCCAGACTGTGTTACACAAATAAACATAAAAAACCTAATTGTTAGACAAATAAACATTTTTTTAACCTGAATGTATTACACAAATAAACATTTCAAACCTGATTGTGTAATCCAAATATACATTGATAATCTGATTGTGTTACACAAATAAACAAAGTCCTGAATAATAATCTATGCCGACTATATAAAAACAACAACAAAAAATTCAATATTATTTTTTGCCGGTCAGTCAGCCAAGGAACAACACGATATTCATGCAAATATGCAAACTTATGACCAGCATGATTATTTTGTAACAAGCACAGTGTTCAAACTAAGCACAAATGTCTTGAGAAACTGTATCATATCTCTGTCTTTTTACAGTAAGATCGTCAAGAAAAACCTGATTCTATAAAAAAAAAAACTTTTATTAGGGCTATAAATATCTCTGGAAACCCGTGTCTTCAGGAAATTGTCAAAGGCACATCTGAATATCGTAAACAAGTTGAGTAAAGATGTTATAACATATGCATATATGTAATATAAATATTGTTATACCATAGAAATGTATAATACATGAATGAAAAAAGTGATACGTTTACTTGTTATACCATAGAAATGTATAAAACATGAATGAAAAAAGTGATACGTTTACTTGTTATACCATAGAAATGTATAAAACATGAATGAAAAAAGTGATACGTTTACTTGTTATACCATAGAAATGTATAATACATGAATGAAAAAAGTGATACGTTTACTGATTATACCATAGAAATGTATAATACATGAATGAAAAAAGTGATACGTTTACTTGTTATACCATAGAAATGTATAATAAATGAATGAAAAAAGTGATAGGTTTACTCCTGTAGACAGCTGCTAGAACCAATAGATTTCTACCTATTCGAACACCTTGAACAAACTAAAGCAAGCACCAACTTATTCATTCAGGTGTCTTTACTGATCGTAACAAAAGGGTAATTATTGTTCACAAATTTAATACTCATGTAGTTTGATCATCGACTAAATTGTTATCACATAAGTACTAGACACAAATTGTAGATCGCTATGGAGTTTTACAATGGCGGACTAGCACATACTTAATTAGGTCAAGAAAAGCGGACAAGACATCGAATCATCATCAGAGAAGAGGATTGATACAATTATTTCATTGCGATATCATAAGACAATACTTGCTTGACGTCATCTAAAATATTCCTAAACGTAGTTATGTTAGCGCCTTCATTGGTCTGAAACAATTTATATTTGTTTTAAAATGTATTGCTGTAGTAGTTTACCATGCCTGATAGATGAGTACTCTGAAAGTCTAGATGAACACTCTTGATCGATATGAACTTGTATAATGGCAGACTGGCACCAGATTAAGTCAAGAAAAGTCGTGTGTAGTCATTTAGAGCACAGAAGGTAGTTCCAATTTTATTTTCCAATAAGCAGTGCTTTCATTGTGACATTTTAGCGGGCGACATTCAGTCCGGTTTTTAATAGGATCACATACACCACGTGGCTGGTGTCAAAAAAATACGTACGTTAATGCTAATGTTTTCATATGTATTTCTCAGGGCCGTTATATAATGATCATCCAAGAATACTGATAGACGAAGCACAATATAAAAGGAATAAAAATGTTTAAATGTGTAATCAAATTTTCATATTTCCATCCATTGCTGCAGTAGTTGATACCGAACGCCTATATGGCCTCTGTACCTTGCTCACTAATATCATCCACATCGTTTAAATTTGATTTTGTCTTACGTATGTCTAATAGCATCCACGAGGTTTAGCATTGATTTTGTCTTACGTATGTCTAATAGCATCCACGTGGTTTAGCATTGATTTTGTCTTATGTATGTCTCATGACCTTTGCATGATGATCATTCAAGGAACAAATATTGATGAGGAGCGCAATAAAGTTAATAATTACACTTCAAGGCACAGACTAAAAAATGACACCTACACCTACCGAATGCATTAAACCTTCGCTCCATTTCGACTTTGGTTGTAAACGAATCACAAGAGCGAGTGTCCGCATTATATACTCACCAGTGAACAAAAGCCAAACCTAGCGTTATTACAAGGAGCAGCATTCTTAAAGACACAGCCTGGAACAAACAATGTATGAAGATTGTGTTTGATACGTCATGAATCATCATCACAACACATTAATGTTGTGAGAGCATTCTGTTCTAAAATTAACACATGTTGTCCGGTGCAAAATGTATCCCTATTTCCAAGTGAAGAACATAGTTCATGAATAGTGTAATTGATTTGAGGGATTAGGATTGCAGAGTTATTATGAAGAAGTGGCCCAGATCAATAGTTACAATCTATGTAGTTACATCAATATAAGTTCCCAGAACACGCATCAATAGTTATAATCTATGTAGTTACATCAATATAAGTTATTGAGGAATTTTAAAATATTTGGAAAATTACGTGACATTTCCTACTAACTGCCGTTCGGTCTAATTTTGAAGCTGTTGTAATATGCATGAAACAAATATTTATTTTAGCAATGAACTCAAGCTCGAATGAACGAATTGAGATTTGATTTCAAGAACTACGTCAGAGAGAGAGAGAGAAAGAGAGAGAGAGAGAGAGAGAGAGAGAGAGAGAGAGAGAGAGAGAGAGAGAGAGAGAGAGAGAGAGAGAGAGAGAGAGAGAGTCCATACGTACTGAGAAGATACAGTCAACCCTATCTAGCTCTCAACATTGCCAAAAGTGAACAAAGTTGACGAGATTAGCGGTATTATAATGACCTTATACACGAAAGGAGTTCTTCTTGAAGATAAGCAGTGTCAGTAGGACCATATGGTACATGATATTACCATTTAGAAAGTCACGATATCGTATGTAGAACTGACCTATATATATATATATATATATATATATATATATATATATATATATATATATATATATATATATATATATATATATATATATATATATATATATATAATTTAATTGTTTGTTAGTTTTAATTTTTTTAAATTCATTACGTTACCAGATAAACCAGATAAACTTTCCACATGTGTAAGGTTTTTAGAAAAGTGAACAGTGTGACTTAAACAGATTAATTTCCGTTACCTAGAATCTATGACTGCATTGATAAAATTGGAAATACAAAGCATGTCACCAAATTTGACCAACTGAAAGGATTTTGGCAAATTCCACTGACGGAAAGGGGAAGGAAACTTCCGCGTTCGTGACGCCAGATGGACTTTATCAATATAAAGTGACTCCGTTTGGGATGACAGGTTCGCCAAGTACTGTTCAACGTTCAATGAACATGATTACCTCTGGCTTAGATACTTACGTGGATGATGTAATAATCTACATCGACACCTGGAAAGAATATTTAGCAACAAAACAATTCGGAAATTCTTTGACATACTCATTGATACAAGTTTGAGAATGAATGTATCCAAAAGTGAGTTCCTCCGTGATTGTGTAATATTTCTTGCACATATCATGGGACATGGACAAGTTAAACCTATACATGTTAAGGTCCAAGCTGTTTGATTCAAGAACATAAATATGAGCTGTTTGTCTACAAACTTAAACAAGTACGAAAGAAATTATTCAACTATCAAGAAGGAATGTTTGGCTTTGATACTGGCATTACAACATTTTGAAGTTTACATTAGTTCAGATTTTCAGATTATTGTGTTTAGTGATCACAATCTGATTAGTTTTATCAGCAAGATGAAAAACAAATATCGAAGATTATTACGGTGGTGTTTGTTGTTACAAGATTTTAATATTGACATCAAACATACCAAAGGAAAAGACAATTCAATAGCATATGCACATCCCGTGTATAGAAATATATTATTTCATGTATACTTTGTATCATTCATAAGATTTCTTCTTATGTTATTCTTCTTATAAACCTAATGTATAATTGACCTATGGTTAATCTTTCTTTTTCTTTTATGGGACGAAGTGTTGTGTATATTTAATTTGATTATTTGTTTGTTAGCGTCAAATATTTTTTAGTTCCATTACATGCTATTGCAATGTAACGTTGTATACTGGATTTGACATTGTCCATAATTTCAGTTCAGTTCTATTTGCCAGACTGTTACTTTTTTCTATTTCATTGATGAGCAACAAATAACATGAACTAAGTATCTAGTTTATGATATTGTCTCCAAAATTAGTGACCTTTTTGGCAATCAACTTTATTTTATTTTTTATTTTTTATTTCTCAGAGTAAGATTCACAAAGTTTATTTAAGATCCTACATGTAGATGACACATAAAATACAAATTTCTATTTTCCCCAAAAGAATGACCTTTTGACCTCATTCGGGGATCTGATTTGCGTCTTCAATTAGTGTAAAACTGTTATATTGATAGGGGATTTGTTAAGTCGGGTTCCAAACAATTGACACTTTAAGTTGTTGTTATGTTGTGACCAGTTTGAAATGAATTTTCTTTTTCAAATGATCGAATTCAGATGATTATTTTCCCTGGAAATATATACTTGCTCCTCCAAAAGTCCTGAATAAGAGTGGAAATTCTATTGATTTTAAAACTGGATATTTTTCCGTGATTCAACAAAAGACCGTTAATGCATATGCACTTTGCTAACCACAACAGACGTGATGGCCTTCCATTTTGGATTTCATTAGGACTCAAATTCAGTTTCATTCAGAACCTATTTTATTTTTGACTTCTATTTTTATTTCTTGGATTGTGTTTGGATATGATTCGTATAACCGTAAGTTCTTTGTCTTAATTTTTTATTTTGCATTCCAGGAAAATAAATAATTTTTATATTTTATAAAGCAGGTCCAATCTGGGCCCGGAAGAGTATATTGCAGTCGGGCATGGCTGTGCATGTTGCTGACTGGGATATTCGGAACTGCTGTTTCTGGATTTGAGAAGAGCACAATTTTGAGCTGTGTTTGCCAGATTTTTCTACTCAAGGGCAGACGCACCGGCATTGATTTGACTGCATCAAGTAGATCGATCAGCAGCGACACTCTACTAGCTGCCAGGGTCTATGCCAAAATTATTCAGGGAGACCTGGATGGGTGTCCATGTACCTCTTCTCGTGACCACCGTGAGATCTCTTGCTTTACTGTAGCTCTTCATAGAACATCTTCTTGGGTAGGCGTTCTTCCGGCATGCAGAGAATATGGCCAGCCAATCGAAGTTGTGCCTTGCACAGCATGGTGTGGATGCTTGTCATGCCGGCCTGAATGAGCACCTTTGTTTTGTACCTTGTCCTTCCATCTCATCTTCAGCAGTTTTGTCAGTGATCTCACGTAGAAATGGTTCAGTTTTTTAACATGGCGGCTTGATGGTCCACATTTTTTAACTTTTTGCATTAGACAATGATGGATGGTTCCAGATAATAAAAATTAAATCCAAATAAAGGGTACAGGAATGGGCAGTCCTATGGCTCCTTCATACGCTTTTATTTTCATGGGTAAATTAGTAAAAAGATTTCCTTCAAAAAGACAAGTGTAATCAATCTGTTTGGTTTAGAGTTTCAGATGACATATTTATGATCTGGAACCATTCACAGAAGACAATAAAAGACGATGCTCATTTGATAATCACAATTTGATATGGTACCATTTGGCATGAAACGTAATCTGACCTAATGAGTGCATGATCAGATAAGTTTATTGAAATTCAATTACTGTCGATTGAGACATTCCATTTATCATTGTCTCGCGACGGTATGTCAGCCAACGACTATGAACTGACAAAAAAGCTGATCTGCATTTGATTATCAGAACTTTAGCAGCAGGGAGGGTGAACCCTACAAATTTTTGCGACAAAATCGATTAAAGCCTCAGAATGCCAAATGGAACCTTCCTACGAAATCTCATATTTTAACCAAAAAAAAATAAAGACCCCATTTTACAAATGGAGCCTTAGCGATTTTGTCGTAAATACATTGTCATAACCACCCTCAAAATTGCTGCCATCTACGTCGCAAATATGTTGTCATCTCACCCTCCCTGCTGCTGATTAATACAAATTATTTAACCAAATATTTGTTAGCTTTTCACAAACAGACTAATCGATAATACTTCACCACGTAGATCAATTAAATTATTTGACTGATCGGTGAGTGTAAAATTAATTCTAGTTAGCGAATCATTTTGACATTGCATATAGACTGGATTAGTCGGATTCTCAACAATTAAAAATCCTGGAGGGACTGTTGGTGCTGTCGGGCTTGATTTGATTGTTCCATATTAATTTGATAACTTCCTTCGATTACATCACACGTTAAATTAAGTGCGATCACTGATGAAATATCCACATTGTTCGGTGCGATATGTCTACCGTCGCCGTCGGGAGAATTATTATGAGTCAATATAGTTGGTTTGGGTTGTTTTTTTTCCCATTCGTCATGAATTATTCTGAATCCCTCGTCGATGGCCGCTCTAAGATTTTTTTCAATTCTGGTATGTTATATCCTGGTAGTTTAAACGTTGGAATATCTTCAACACGGATTTTATATTTCTCTGCAAAAAATTTACTTAATTCAGGATCATCTGCTATTTCTTGAATGTTTCGAGAATGATATTTTTCTGCGTCATCGATAATTTTATTACATGTAGCTACCACGCTGATGAATTCGTCTTTAGTGAGAGAACCGGATCTTAGAGATACTAGCAGTAATGAAAGATCATTATTTATCGCTGTGAATTTATCAGTAATACGACGTTCATCTAACTCCTCATTAAAGTTTTCATTCAACTCTTTTTTCAATTTCTCCTTCACCTTTTCATCCCTCTCTTCCTTTAATCTCTTCATCTTCTCTATGTTCTTAGAAAAAAAAACCAGTCGCGATAGCCATGAGATAGAGATTAGAAGATGTATTCCTGGGATTTCTATTACTTTTTACTGGATTTTCAGGTCCTATTTCATCAGTGACGTAATCAGATTTTACAGGCTCAGGCGTGGAATTACCAGCACTTCTAGGTGGATCTTCGGGCCATCCTAATACTGTTCTTATTGAACTGTTATAAATATCTACAACATACCCAGGGGAGCCTATTTCAATTGTAGATGATAGTGTTGGTTCATGAACTGTTATCGCAATTTTTGATTCTTTTCTAGTAATGGATTTTATTCTACGTTGTAATTCATTATTAATTTGCTCAATTTGATAGGATCCAGTTGGTATTGAAACAACGTTCCAATCTGGAGTGTCATCTTTTTTATTCCTATATGCAAACACCAAAGAATTATTAGGTCTCTGACCACCAAATGAAACCGATCTGATATTAGGCCAACTATGATACACTCGTAATTTTGAAAACGCGATTTCTTTTACTGAAACAGGGGAAAAAAAATTCACACTGAATTTAGGGTTTGTTGACGATATTGATATCATGCTTGTTTTCCGCGGAGTGGTATTTTCTGCTATCCGCTGAAGTAGTTGAATCTCTTGCGACATTATTATTATTATTTACAATGTCTAATTTTGTAATAGATGAAAAAACGCTAGCGTTTTTAATCGTAGTATCATAAATACTTATCTTCGCGGAGAATTCGTCTTCGGTAATTATCGTATCATCAATCGATGATGACATCAACGAGGATAATTGTGAGTAACCGTTAGATACTGCTTGATGTTTTACTATATAGTCGTTAAGTTTTTCTTGAGAACACGATGATATTTTTTTAGTAATAGCATTTGCAATTCCAGCAAATGTTGTCACCGCGGAAATAGCAATTGGGACAGCAATCGGAGCTACCATTGTTACTGAAGATAGTATAATACCAGCACCGGCCATTATACTGTAACATCAATTGCGGTAATTCTCCTGCGATACTTTTTAATTTTTATTTCATACTCATCAATGAGTGTTTTGAGTTTCGTTAAGAACTCTTTGACGGTATCATAGCGATATTGCGATGACGGAATCATATTATTTTAAAATTTCAAGTGGTTTCTAATTGTTAAAAATTCTAATTCAGATCAGCTACAAACTCCATGTACCATACAAATGATGTCTTATTTAAATTAGGATCAGTGCTTGTTATTGTAAACCGTTTGTATTCACCCACGTCAATAGTCGTTGAAATCACGTTGTTGTATCCATATGAAGTCGATGATGATATATTAAACTGATTCAGTGACACTATTGTTAATCGATAAATGCCCTTGTTTGACACAGTGAGAGTTATTGTATTCTTTTTAGGTT
>JAEAOA010000304.1:0-10516 GCA_016746295.1 Potamilus streckersoni
CTCCCCCCCCAATATAAGGAATGGCTACAATGGGGGGAAAAACTGGATATTCTTGTCTTGAAATAACGTAGGTTCGTCAAAATCGTTTTTTCCTTTCAAATATATGTTCAAAACCGTGATAACCATACGAGTTCATATTGACTATTTATATCACCCTCATCCCACTCTCTGTCAAAGAGTGAACATAGCCACTTACCTGAGATACACCTGAGCAATTTTGGCTTGATGTCTGCATGGCCAAAATCGCTTTCTCCACTATTGGTTTAGGTCCGCTGAGAAGCCCAGTTCTAATGCTAATAATAAAATAATAATAATAATAATAATAATAATAATAATAAATAATAATATAATAATAATAATAATAATAATCATCATCATCATCATCATCATCATCATCATCATCATCGTCATCATCATCATCATCAAAATGAAAATGTTATTCCAAAAGAGTCAGTGACGGCCATTTATTTATTTTGAAATGAATATGTTGCAGTCAGTAGTATAATGTTTTGAATTTTTACGGACCTATTTCAAAGCTTCAAACCCTTCCCCAAGACATTAATTTCACATCACAGGTGCATGCACGAACTAGCAAAAAAAGAAAGTTACCAAATGATTCCTGTGCCAGAGTATTTTCATGAGGAAGACTTTAACCTAGATCAGTAATCAAGGCAAATCATGGTTTTGCATCAACGCTCAGGTGCTAAACAAACCGACCACTATTGCTAGAACTTTATCACACACAATCTATGGACATAAGCGAAGTTTAGTTTTCAGTTAGATCATTATTACTGATGGCAACTTGATGGTCCTGATGAATGAGTCTAGTAAGAAAAACCATAGAAACAAGAACGCCGTAAACTCGGTCATATTTATGACAATGAGCGCGAAACGTCACTACAATCTATTGTGCAAGAAAACTTCAAGTCGCTGACATTTGCCTAGTAGTCAGTGAATGAAGCTAGTGACAAGATGCAAGTGATAGTGAATGCATCGAGGGACATAATAATTTACGAAATATTTTAATATTAATATAAACATGGCCTCCATGCTCACAAAAAATGGCAGTTTATGTAACCTTCCTATGTCTAGAAGAGAACGCGCCATAGCTGACACATGTAAACAATCCGAAACGTTTAGAATTAATTGATTTAACGCTGCGAACTAAATTTTGTTGGTTCGTACAGTACTGTCATGTATTATACGGGTTCATTTTGGACCTACATTTCCTTAAGACATGTTATATTAGTTTCTAATTTTTTTAATATGGTTATACAGATTGGATTTATTGTTTTACAAAATCCTCGAACAGGATTTCTTATTACCATAAATGAAGAATGAAGAACTCTCGATCGATCGATCGATCGATCGGCTGTGAAACAGCTCAAGGTGGTGCTCTACAGTTTCGTATTTAGCATAGGGTTAAAATTTTAAAGAAAAAGAGTTTTCCCCGGTTTCCTCACTATTATACTTGGTGATTTAAAAGAGACTTTGTATACCTTAGGTATTGTTTCAAAGAACCTTTAATTCCCTTTATTTTGATGTATGATTGATGGGTGTAATATGGTTAGAGATATACAGCTTGACCTTACTGCAGATGTGCACCTTTCAAAAACGTGCTAGCTCTACTTGCTCATTTTCACTTCTCGAACTTCAGAGGTAAATTGTAAAAAAAAGAGCCGATAACTTTTTTTTACATTTTATGTATTTGGTAATTCAGTCATTGCACTTTTAGTTTGGCAAAATTCATTTTCCATATTTTAATAGCTGCCAAGAATAGTGTACTTTAGACAAATTTAGGTTGATTTTTGGAGCACAAGGGAGCAGTCATTTTAGTTAGCAGTGTCCTAACTCATTTTAAATTTCCAAAAGTACAATAGCCAAAGAAATTTCATCCACATTACATGAAAGTAGTATATAGGTAATGCCAACATTCTCCCACTGTGCATGTTTAAAATGCAAACAACTTCACCTTACATACATCACTCTCTCAAAAGTACATAATAACTGGTGAGCGCCACCCAAGCAGCCAAGCGGAAGGAAACAAACAATATACTGGTAGTGCTAAGACTTTCCTTTGATGAGCTGCGTATGACTGAAGCAATTCATGAAACAGCAGCACAGTATTACATCAAGAGCCTACTCGGGCCAAAATAGTGCAAATGGTAGTCAATAGACAAGACCGTCGCTGCCATATTGCAGCTGTTGTTACTAGGCTACCGCAAAAGCACGACTCCACTGAATCCACGAGTCTGAGATACACAAAAGTCATGGTGTGAATAGAATTAGATTATTAGGCATGTTATGCAGATCTACTACGAGCCAGATAAATATGCGGTGAAATTTCTTTTAAAGACATGTCCGGAATTATATTATCAGTATAGAGCACAAATGCCCAGCTGCATACTTTCCCGTCACTACCTATCCGACGGTCAAATTATGTCCTGACACTAAAGCATTGCCACGGCATGCATGATTAATGTAGAAAACAAGGCCACTCGATGTTCTGGATGGGCACTATTGTCCTCGTTGCATTACCTGAGCGATTAAAGAATTAGCCAAGATATTATAAACAATACCTCGCGAACTTATGTATAGTAACATTCAATTTTCGTAAAAGCAACTAAAACTTGTTCAGTAAGGTTGAAGATCTTAACTCTTGTATCTATGTAATATATACGCTGGAACAATGTTTATATGCGCTTAAACTACCCCTGTTCATGCAGTTTGATCCTGACTTAAGTGTCATTGTTGCAAGGCTCCGAGTCGCGGTACCATTATGTGTGGGAAAAATATATTTCATTTCGGTTGTTTTACCGGAACAGCAGGTACGATGCGAGATAGGCTGGAGAAGCTTTCATGTCTACGTTGCTTACATTTATTCACCACCCAACAGCTCATTGACGACTGTGGAATCTGTGATAAACTGCAACGTACAATCAAGCCATACTCCAGCAAATAAATTTTAAACCCCACGCAGTGGCAATGGAAGATGAAAGTTCTGTATACTGTTCTAAATGGATTTTAAATTGTTTTAAGCCTTCGTATCATCCCAAGGGATTCATACAAATACAACTCAAGAAGCTCACACGTGGGGGGGGGGGGGGGGCTTGCTACACTAAAATCAGATGCAATGGATATGAGCCCACAATGTTGTATCGTCCGGGAACATCAATGACCCATTTAGACTGACTGAGCCCACCACTGTCGAATCAGGTGCATTTGCCGTGGCAACATAATCTTGTGTCTTGATGATCCATATGGACTGCGCACAGAAGAAGTTGGCACACAACTTATCCAATTGCCGTTGCATTTGCGATTTTTTGCAAAGAAAACAAGAATTCCGGTTGCGCTCCATACCATGCATGGGTATCAAGCATTTGATAATCCAGGAATTGTCGCAACATCAATCTTGGGTTTCTTCGATAAAGTTAATGAAAATATCATCTTGTGCTAACCAAAACAAACCTAATTACTTTCAAACGTCCCCCTCCCCCACCCCCGCGTACGAATGACAGCCAAACATTATTCGTATTTGAGTCCCTAAGAACTACTAGGGCGATTGAAAGTTCCCGATTATTTAAACTATAGCGCTGGGCAACAGCCCGCTGTTTTATTCCAAAGCTACCGTGTAAACTGGCTGGGTGGCGGCCATAGCTGACTATCATTGTGTTTGAAAGCACTGCATTTCACTGAACGTTAACCAACCAAGCATACACTTATGACTTTGTATATCACTTAGAAACAACACTTAAAAAATACGAAATACCTATCCCTATTTCTCAACCTCTAACCTCAGATTTTTATTGAATTACCGCCGCTTTGTTATTGTCTTTACCCGAGTGAAATATCCACTTATCGAAAAATCAAAACTTGTTAAACTTAAGATGTCTAATGTAGACTTCAAAGATTATTGCTGCCTCGATGCGGCGCCGCGAAACACTTGTCCAGAAATAAAGAATGGAAAATTCAGAATTGCGTTTCCCGTAAGTCAAAGGATGATTTTGCACAAATACGGTATCCAAAGTTAAAATGGTCTTACGATGATGTGAAATGAGACGTTATCATGAGCGAAAATCGAATTCAGCTGATTCAAACACCAATGATCATGATTATGATGATGAATGCACAAAAGAATACGTGGATGGAAAGATTGCAAAGTTCCATAAATAACACAGTTATAACCTCAGTGAGCCAGAATTCAAAGAATATTAGGCAACGAAGGAAGGAAACCACTAAATTATTAACATTACAAATTCGACGACTTTTTGTCCATACTCTTTGAAATGGTCCTTGATAAAGCTAAAACTCACAACATAAAGGCGCGCTTGTCCTAAGGGCGAAACTTTTCTTTATCTTAACATAATTAAAAATGGTGGGTATGAATAGTGACACGATGAAAGGATAACTGTGAACGTACAGCATCTAAAACGGCGACGATTTTCCGCGATCGCATATTACTATAAGATTTGTAATATGCCCTTATGTAGCGACGCGAACAATTAATCGCAGCCGAACAACAACTTGGACCATGGCATCGTAGCGAAAACAGAAATTTCTCGTAAAAATAACAAACACGCGTGTATGGTTTATAAAAATGGTAAAATGTGGGATTCCACCGCCTCGGACATCTTTAGCTTTTTGGTGTGAATGGAATTGTTCCCATAAACAACTATTATAGGACCCTATCGGATTTGTTGTCAGAGGTGTATTGTTACAACAAGTGTAGCACGAGTTGCTGTTACCATAATTTTCGTCACGGCTGCATTCACAAAAATGTGTTTATTCAGTACTTCGTGCAGTGCACAGCAGTCTTAATACATATTCCAAGCTCCCCTTGAAAGCTGTTAAGGATAAACGTTAAAAAGGCTGGATTTTGAACAGCGGCAGCACAAGATCAAAACTGTTATGATCATACTAGAAAGGCATATAACCTTGCCAAATTATAAATTAATTTTGCAACTAAAATGTTAACAATTGTCCTCAAAACGAAAAAAAATATGACTGCCGCAAAGTAAGCTTTGTTTTTTTCTATATTTTCCAGACATTGCCCCAATTTTAACTATGGCTGCATTGCGAGAATGCCGTCTGCCTGGTACACGTCCATTTACACGTCCATTATAAAAAATGCAACCCTTACAAACTCCAAATTTTATGGCTTACCCGGCTGAGATCGTCTTGGAAAAAGTGTCGAGGCGGATGACTCGTCCATCTGTGTCCCAGGGATGAAACTTTTCGTGTAGCTGTTGGAAGAAACAAATAAAATTAATCTGTATCCCTTTTAATAAAATTTCATATTGACTTTGCCTAATGGGACACAATTAGAGAACAATTATGATTAGTTGCACTCTAAATTGGACGGTACATTCACTCTCTAAGCGTGATAGCATCAATTAGACTTTCGTTTTAGGTTACTCCGATGAGTGGTTCGGTTATTCATCCAGTCTAAAACATTTTGAAAATTGCTCATTATCTTTGAGATAAAGTCCTATTTCCAAGACCACATTTAAATCCTCATGATTCGTTGTACTATTTTCTTTCATGGAATTTTAAACTAACTAAATAGCACCGTTTTTGTGCAATTTGTATTATCGACTTAATCAAACGCGAATTGTGGTTTACTATTTTTTATTGCTTTTTTTATCGAGCAAATTATAAGGAATACCTTTCCAAACTACCTCGCCATTTTATTATGTATATGTCATGTGGTATAAAAGCGTGGGATACTCGCTTAAAAAATTGATATGAATATTTTTCTTTAACACTGTTGCCCGCATCGCTACATTGCTCCGATTTAAATGCATATAAATTTTCATCTGCACTAATCGGAAAATTAAGTAGACGCCGGTCCGTCGCCAGATGTATATGTTGTTTCCGCTGTCTCCAATGCATGCGAAATCAACTTAAAAATGTCGTGGGATAATCTGATAGGGACTAGCATCAACATCGGCACTCTTTATGAGAATCAGATCTATGTAATTCCCCATCTTAGGGTACATACATCCATCTTTAACATACATACTACATACATACATACATACCTCCATACATACATACATACATACATAATCCATACATACAGACATACATTACATACCTACAACGAACGTACTTACGTACGTACTTACGTACGTAAGCACGTACGTACGTACGTACGTACGTACGTCCGTACGTACGTGCGTGCGTGCGTACGAAACGTACGTACGTACAGACCAGACAACAGACAGACAGACAGACAGACATACAATCGTCCCATATAAAAAATCCTTTACTGGGCTTTTACAGCAAAGATAAGATGAATACAGAAAATAGTTAGATACAATGAAAAAACAAACAAACAAACAAACAAGCAAGAGAGAAATGGGAAAAAATAAAAGAACGAAATCTGCAAGAAAGAGAAATGGGAAGATAAAAAATAATATTTAAAATGGTGATAGCTACGGACAAGAATGAGGATGAAAGAAAGAAAAAGACAGAACAGAATTAAAAAGTAAGAAATATGAAATATTGTAGCGAATTCTTATCATTATTTGCTATGATTGATTAAAAAATAAGTGCAATGACCTTGCTTTCTAAAAAAAGTACGCATCGTCCCCTCAAAAATCAGAAGATCTTACACCCAGGCAAGTCCATACATACTTCGTTTACGGTCCACTGTGTAACATATTCCTCGTCGGGTTCCTCCGTTCGGAAACACAGTACCAAAACTACATTTTCTTGCCGGAATTGATTGAGTGGTCCTTAAGGCCTGGAAAACTCCTCAGGAATCAATCCATTTTCGTCCGACACATTGGGTACTAACTGACAGCCGTGGGGCAAAGCCTTTTATAAATAAACAATATTTGTATCGATATCGTTCACACGAATCCTACAACCCCAATAGTAACCTGCAAGTTAAGATAAAAATAAAAGGAAAAAAATCGATATGACGAATAATTTGTTTGATTGGCTTTACCTTAGTTCAAGAATAGTATTAGGAAACCAGGTTTTCAACTCACTTTGTTTTTTTACCCTCCAAACAAGTATAAATTATCCCCCACCCCACCCCCGTTTCTTCCAAAATAAACCAGGTTTTCAACTCACCCGAGAGGAAAACCAGGTTTTCAACACACATTGTTTTTTTACCCTCCAAACAAGTATAAATTATAGTCCTAAATTATCCCCCACCCCCCCCCCATTTTTTTTCAAAATAAAACAGGGTTTTGACTCACCCTCCCCCACCTCTTTTTTCCCCTACTACTACCTGTAAACAGGTATTTTGTAACCAAACAAAACAACAGGTGTTGGAATGTGATAAGCTCTTTACACAGAGGTGACTAATTTGTTAGAACAGCGCATGTGTGGAATACAATTATTCTAAAGACGGCAAACGGGTTTTACCACAAGATAACAGGATGAAAATTAAACTGTGCATTAGAATGTTTCAGTTAACAAGGTGGAAATTAAACTAGCATTAGAATGAAAATGATATTATTTTATATCTCGTTACCAATGATTAATGTTTCAACTGTTGATATTAAAAATATTTCACTATCACGACTATAGATACTAAATTTTACTTTACCACTCACACAGCGACGGGACTCAAACAGATCTTTCATTTCTGGTTTGTTCAGAGGATATTTTTGTTGATAAATATACCTTTGACCGATCGAGATCAATTGTGAGTTTAGTATAGTTTTGTTGGCTAATGGGGCTGTGAAAGTTTTTAAATTCCGCTAGCAACTTTTGATACAATTGTTCGAGATAATTGAAATACATGCTGTTATCAGATCTGATGAGCGAAAGTTTTAACTTGTCACATGTTCCATTAAAACATATACCTGATGTTTCATTATTAAATTCAACTGTCAATTGTTTACCGTCCATCATTAGATATTTGATGTTACTATTGTAGCTATTTGTCATTGTCAAATTTTCAAACATTATTTTATAAGTTTAGATAAAATTTCAGTTGGAAAAGATAATGTCGAGTATAGATCTATCATCATAACAATACCCAAGGGCAAATGTATCTACCCCATTTTCACAATAGCGTTTGTCATCAAATTATACAATCCACGTTTGATAATGACATCTGTTTCGAGTTTATGATGATTAGTTCGAATTGCCATAGCTCTCATAAAACTAACACCACCATCAAGCGCATACCTGTAGTCATCAAATTTCATAAACTTTTTAACAAAATTACGAGGCAGACCTTTGGCTTTTTTCGTTATTTTATTATTATCTAACAATACGGCATACATTTTACTACGTAATCCGATAAAGTATTTGATAGCGCTCGAGTTCATTTCATCTTTAAACTTACCAATAACCTTTTTATTTGTGTCGTCATGAAATTTACTGTCACGTGGATAATCGGAAAGATCAAACAGATGTCGATTATTGTACATGTCCTGATAGATGTCCTCACATTCAATTTCATACACGAGTGAATCAGTATCAGTAAACAATAATCTACTAGCCGGCCACTGATTTTTAACAAAAGTGTAATGAAAATCGTACATCATCCACTTTGATAAATCTAACACTGCAGCTCCAACATAGATCGGCTTGTTTAGTTTAGATTTGTTTTTCTTCTTTGTATCGCAACAAGATTTTCATTAAATATTTTCATGCTCACAAAATCATCGTCTGACACAAGTTTGTTTCTGCGATTGACATCATTAACTATTTCAATATTTACACGTTTCCTAATATTCTCCATCGTCTTACCAAAAACGGAATTGTTCATCAGTTTAAAGAAGTTTTTCTCAAACTCTGTTTTCGCTGCAGCTCTTCTTGAAGTGTTGGAGTTAATATAACCTCTCATCCACGGCGACTGATTAAATTTTAGTACACGATGAACTTTTCTCAACACAAGACCAGCATCGACTGCTTGTTTTAAAACTTTGTAATGCAAAACATAATTTTTCTTATCAAGTAAATTTGGTACTAGTTTCTTGACCATGGAATGTTGCCTTGGTGATGCTAACGCTTGTTGTTCTTTTGATAAGAAACTATAATCTATAACCATCGATTCCGCACAGAAAGGGTAATCGTTATGTAATTTGTGTAGCGAATTTGGATAATCAAGATCAACTTCGACGAAATAGGAAACATCGTCAGGTATCTTTTTTTCTGTCTCTGATAGAAATCGATCAACCGTGATCCAATGAAATCCGCTAAAAGGCATTGGTTCTGCCATCGAACCACCGTAAAGATTATTACAATCTAGATAAACTATATACTTCGAAGGAAGGTCAGGGTTATACTGTTTCAGGTATTTGTTGTTTGCTTCAGCATATTTTTTTGTTATCACGCTAATACCACCTCGGATACCTTTTTCAATAAAATTGAACATATCAACATCAGTCAGTAATTCTAACCTTACCTTACTAAACTTTAGCAAAGCATCCCATGACAACCCAGGGGCAGAATAATACCAGCAAGGATCTAGTCCATAATTATTATAACTCACTCACGAAAACTTTCAAAAACATCTGCTAATAATAACACGTCAGTTTTCAGGTATAAATCATGATAATCACCAAAAGTCTCACAATCAAACTCTTTCCAGATATCTTGTGCATACCTGTACTCGTCATCAGTTATATTTTCATTTTTAAGTTGTGAGTAAAATTTGTCTTTGTCAGGTAAAGATATTTCATCAAATTTACTCCAATCGTCGAGGTATTCGTATGGAAAAAACTCCTTTTTTAGCTAGTAGATTAAATTTATCTCCAAAACAGTCTCTTAGGTTATCAAATTTACTACAACCTTTTACTAGCTCATCTAACGAGGCTGCCATAAACTGCAGGCTGTCAATAAAACGTAATTTACCTAGCGTAACTGACATGTACTTTTCAAAATTATTTGGGATGCATTTGATGATGTTATCGAGTTTTAGACGAGCTTTTATCTCAGGATCACCAAAAGCTTCTACTATAATATGGCTATCATATCCTCGAAAATTGTGAAGAATAACCGGAATAAAATCTGGAGCATGAAATTTTAAATTACACTGATTATGAGCCGCTCCACGATACTGTCCAGTCAAATGACAATGGTCATGTACTTTTTTATCATCGTCAAAAGCTTTTTCACAAATATGACAAATTTCTGCTTGCTCGTGAGCGGATTCTTGTTGAGGTGTTAATTTTAACATTGGCGTTACTTTTTTCAAATGAGTAAATATATTATCAACTTCGTTAATCAACTGCTTGAGAAGCCAAACAGCTGGATTTTTACCACGATATAATTTGATTGATTTAGATAATCTAGAATCAGTACAACAAACTACCTTATACGCTACTCCACACGGAACATGATTTTGAACTTTTCTTGTACTCGATTGATTAGGATTATTTTCTACACCAAGTACAGGTTGAAGTAGGCATTCGAATCAGCGTATATGACGAAAGGAATTTTTAGTTTGTGATTATGATGGACAAACTGTAACACACTATCTTTTTTAGATGGCATTGTTATTCTTTGCACATCACTACAGTACTGAAGCTTTTTTGTTTTTTTG
>JAEAOA010000305.1:0-90000 GCA_016746295.1 Potamilus streckersoni
ATTTTCTAAGAAGTTTCAAATAAGCTCCTTGAAATTCCAAACAAATAAATGTACTCAAACTAAAAACTGAGAACATCGATCAATTATTCTGCTTAGATTGTCAAATTAAATAGATGATTGCATTTCTTCAATTAAAAAAAATAAATGTGTTTGTTTAAAAATTGGACATATTTCTTATTGTAATAAATCATGCGTAAACAAATACTGCGGTTACCATATGCAAATTATCAGACATGGAAGTACTGGACCAAAACCATGTATTCAATGTGGTATTGGAGTTACAGGAAAAACGCAATTATGTGAAAATTGCAGGGGTAAAAAATATAGGGAGCTTAAACGATATTATGACAAAAAAAGATACATCGACAGGTAAATCTCCTATAAAGACAGAAAATGATTATTTAACCAGATTTAAAAAATAATGATTTAAACAAATAAATATTATATATAAATGGAACAAAAAGAATTTGTGAGACACCCAATATATACCAATTATGAAGCATCCAGAGATGATGTTATTAGACATTGTAGACTAAAGAAACCACTCGGCAATCTTAATAATAATGGTTATTTTAAATTTAGTATTGGTGGAAAAAAGTTATTGTTGTCATAAATTTATATTCGAATGTCATTTTGGGATTGTTAAAGATGGACTTGTTGTACATCATTTAGATTGAAATCCCCAAAATAACCATATACATAACTTAGAATCAATTACGCAGAGTCAGAATTGTAAGTTCGGAAATACAGGAAAATGTAAGATATTTGGAAAGAGGGCCATTAAATCCATAAATATAGAAACAAACCAAGAAATAGATTTTAAATATATGAATGCAGCTGCTATATATTTCAGCATTCACCCACAATCGATACATCTGTCGCAAATAAAACATATAAATCTGCATATTCAATAAAGTATGACCAAAGGATTATATTTGAGTATATATAATAACTGTCTATTTTACTTTATGTCAATCTTACTAAGGGTGTTGTTAGGCTATAGTTATTTTTAATCACATCTATATAGATACACCTTCATTCTCGTTATCCTCGGTCTTATTATCATTTATTACAGAATCAAATAGCATAATCTTTCTCAATTGCATCACACGATTGTCTGTCATTATTTTCTTTCATATTCTTGAGATAATGCGCTTTTTATCTTTTCGAATGAACACGCAAGAGGCGCAAATAGCTTTACCTATGTGTCGTTCACCAATTGTAAAGATTCTAACATAGAATTATAAATTGACTTTACAAATCTGTAATTGGAAGATAATGTGAATTTATTCTGAAATTTTCTTTCTTGTAACGATTCAAACTCACACAAAATTTTTTCAGCATCAAGACCTTCAGATAATTGAATTCCATCATGTTTTAATTTTTCAATAGCACAAATAATAGCTTTGATATTTTCAATGCTTATCATATATATATATATATATATATATATATATATATATATATATATATATATATATATATATATATATATATATATATATATATTTATTTATTAGTTTAAAATAAAAAATAATAATATTAAATTGAATTATCCAAAAATATCATTCAGAAATCTGTAGATTTTCTAAGATTCACATGATTTATTTTCTTGTGTTTATGAATAAAATATTATATTTCGCCGAAATTGTATTGTTTTTATGAATAAAATATTATATTTCGCCAAAATTTTCTTGTTTTTACGAATAAAATATTATATTTCGCCGAAATTTTATTGTTTTTATGAATAAAATATTATATTTCGCTGAAATTTTATAAAAAAATATTATGTTTCGCCGAAATTTTATTGTTGTTATGAATAAAATATTATATTTCGCCGAAATTTTATTGCTTTTATGAATAAAATATTATTCTTATTATGCTAACAAACAAAGATTAAAATGAATTATTATTTATATTAAAAACTGTAAATGTAAGAAAATTTATAAGCGAGTCATATGTTTGCATGACGTATTTCAGAAATCTGTAGATTTTGTAAAATCGAGTCATATGTTTACATGAATTATTTTAGAAATCTATAGATTTTGTAAAATCGAGTCATATGTTTGCACGCCTTCTGTCATAAATCTGTAGATTTTATAAAATCGAGTCATATGTTTGTATGAATTATTTATAAAAAATCTGAAATTAGGCCCAAAAGCAAAATAAATTATTATTTATATTAAAATCTGTAAATATAAAAAAAATTATAATCGAGTCATATATTTACACGACTTATTTATTTAAAATAACAATTAACCTCAAAATGTCTTTATTTTTTCTCCTACTCTACGAACGTATCTACAAATTAACATATAAAGTCTCCCCGCGCAGGTCCACAATATTACCATCTTGATTTGTGAGTTTGAAATTCATTCTTGACAATAACGAATTATGTACACGCAGGTAAACTTCATTTTTTGGCTCAGATACAATCAGCCAGCCCGGATGGGGATTGGATACTAGATGAATATAATATATATCCCTGCTGAGCCTGATTAGACTTAGAGAGGTCAAAATGGTAGCTATTATCAATTATATCGCAAACTAGATTCAGTGCGATGGTGGATGTTATATTAACAATATTAGGCGAGATGTGACGACCTGTTCCATATGGATTATTATTATATTTGAGAATTACTGGGGGTGGAATTAATTTTTTCCAGGAATTACATATTCTTTTAAAATGTTCTTCAATAAGGTCACTGACTGATTTTTTTAGCTCCTCGGATTCGAATCCGGGAATTATAAATGTTGGTAGCTGTTCTTCTGTAATTCCGTAATATTTCATAAATACTATCTTAAATAATCGTTTATGACTTACACGTTGAATTTGGTCATCTTCATTAACTATATGAGAGCTAGAAAATCTATCTGCCGGCATGTTTATTATTTTCTCTGTCAACAATAGTATTTTTTACTAATTCTAAGTCTGCTACAATTTGATTTAGATGTTGTATTGTTTCAATTATTTGATTTTTTTAAATCATCGTTATAAAAATATTGATGCTGGAAAGTAAATTTTTAAGATTATTAAACACGTGTTCGTGTTTAGATTTAATCGGTCTTGATAATGAGTTAATTTGCTTAACATCAAGTGTCGATATTCTTGCTAAAACCTTCCTACTTTGAATGAAACTTATAAAATAAGTATGATGCATATAATTACGATAAGCTGCTGTAGTGCTCTCCATAAATGGATCTTTCTTTTTATATTCTGGAAGTTGTAAAAATTTCTTAACATCTATGTTGAAGTCGGATCTCTGTGGTTCTGGTGGAACTTGATAATCTGGCGCGACTTCAGGCCAACCTAGTACTGATCTAATCGAACTTTGATAAATATCTACAACATAGTCAGGAGAATTTATTTCAATCACCGACGATAATGTTGGTTCGTAAACAGTAATTGCTATTTTATACTCTCTCCCGGTTAAAGACTTAATTATGCGCTGGAATTCCTCATTAATCTGTTCTAACTGATAACTGCCAGTTGGAATACTAACAAATTGCCAATCGGTAGTTCCATCAGATTTATTTTTATTTTCGAATACTAATGAATTATTTGGTTGTTGTCCACCAAATGTTTTTGATCTAATATTAGGCCAGCTATAATAAACACGTAACTGAGCTAATGCTATCTCTTTTACTAGAATTGCATTTGGAAATTTAACGCTAAATTCAGGATTGGTCGAACTTATTGATATCATGGTAGTTTTGAAGGAGTTGTTTTAGTGACGATCTGCTGCAATAACTCTCTTGACGTTGTCAAGAACTCAATATCTGAACGATGCTCAGACTCTGACATTATTGATATTATTATTGTTTAATTCTCCATTTATTTTGTCAGCAGAATCACTAACAATTTTGAATGCTTCATCCTAGGTTTGAATTATCGTTACGAACTCCTCTTCAGTTATTTTACCATCACTGAGATAAGTGGAAATATATCCAGATAGTTTAGAGTATGTTGCTGTTGCTGTGTGTAATTTTATCATATACTCGCGCAATGTATCATTCGTACATGTAATTATCGTTTTAGCAATAATATTAAAAGTACCTGCTATAGTCGTTGAAGTTGAAACAATAATTGTTATAATTGCTGGAGCTGTCATCGTTAATGTTGATAATATTAATCCAGATCCAGCAACAGTAACAGAAACTGAATACACAATTATATCAATAACATCCATACGTCTACGATATTTTTTTACTTTTATTGTATAAAGGTCGATGGTGTTTTTTAGTTTGGTCAGACATTCACATGCTTGATTATATCTATGACGTAGAACGTCGATAGATGACGTAGTTATTTCATCCATTATACTATGATGTTAAGTAGTTAATTCAGCTACAAATTCCAAACACCAATTATACTCGGCTTCGACTGGAATCGTATCAACCGGTTCAAGTATAAGTTCTTGTTCACTACCTTTTAGTAATAATATAGTTAAAGTTCCATAAGACCTATCAAAATTACGTAATGAGGATGATGTGGTATATATTTTAAAATTTGTAACGCTAATCACTGTGAATCTATACACACCAGTAACTTCTGCGGTGTGTTTGATAGAATTATTATTTTGCTTTGTCCATGTACCAGACCCAGAAGCAACAGTATACACAATATTTTTAATCTGTTTGTGAGGAATTTTAATCAAGTCTGTTTTTTGAACAATATCAGGAATTCCTCCAATAATTTCATTAAGTTTTTTTGTTAATATCAGTAAGTTTTAAATTATCATTAGATGGGTTTCCAAAAAATTCATTTTTGAGTGTGTTATGTTTTCGCGAAAACTTAAAAATGTGTTGATGTGACTGGTAAATTCAGTTTCGATTTTGGCTATTCCATTAATGATTGGAGTCCGTTTATCATGGGCGTATTTTGTTTTTTGTTGTAGCATCATTATCTGCAGTTGGATTTCCAAGATCTGTAATTTTATTTTTTTTCCATAATAACGTCTCCATTAAATTCACCGCCATCATTTTTAACAAAATCATTAAATGATTTACCAGAATCCTGTATTTTACCCCGATCAATAAATGTTACGATATTATCATCAGTTGTAGTAGGAATTCGTGTAAGTACATCTGACAGTTGTACTTTACTCGTCTTTAATCGTCCTTGCTTATCTTGAAAAATAACCACTTCATTTGGATCCACACTTGCAATATTTAATAAATCATTAATCTCATTTCTAAGTTGATCGAGGGTTGCATATTTAGATAAATCACCTTGCTGTTGAGCTTTAGCACGAGCAGATCTTCCATAAATATCTACCATTATATTTTTATATTTACTGACGTTTGTTTAAATGTGACAATGTGGTATATTCATGCAGGACTTTATGAGGTGGTTTTTTTGGCGATGCCATGGATATAGCATCAAGTACATTAAGTACTTCTCGACCACATATTGGTGGATCAGTTAATGTTTGTGTAGGTAACGTTGAATACCAGATTGGTGCAGTATTATTACTGACATAATGAATAAATTCCTTTGGTGGCGCTAATCCATATGAATCAAAATAAATAATTCCACTTGGATCAATTGCATACGCCACCCAATGGGTACCTGGTCTAGAGTTTTCATCGAGATTTATAATACCTGTTTCAGTATTGTTAGGTTGTTTTGGTAATTGATCGCGCATGAAAACACCTCTAAAGTTTTTTATTTTTAATTTTTTAACAGCATCGAGTAAATCTAAATTAAACATAGGCGAGATCAGTAAACTGTCCCTGGAAGTCTTAGAATTTTTCCGTACCACGAAGGTGGGGTCCCTGGTAATCTGAGACCTTTTCCCTTCTTTAGATGTTCGGTTTACTCCCTGTCCGGTCGCTTTCTTTAATGCCATTCCAGCGGCTGTTCCAACAGCGCCTAATGCAGCTGCTTTTGCAACAGCTGGGTTTGCAGCGGCTATTAATGCTGGTATAGCTGCGAGAAGAGGAAATATACCACCCATTTTAAACGTATCCTTAATATCTGCCGCAGAAAGATTAAATTTGACACCTTTATTTGATATTTTTTGCTTTATTAAAGTTTTTGAATTGACGATCGGTTAACGATAATTTATTTGAACCACTCATGTGTTCCTTTTTTAATGATAGTGTTATTCCACAATTATTATTTGATGCTGATTGCAGTCTTTTGTCTGACCAGGAGTCAGGGTAACATTAACGTGATTTTATGACATTTATAATACTGATAAATGATCTCATTACACATTACATATTTTCTACTGGAGCATCAACGACTCTCATTCGTCCACCAACACCTTCCATGAGCATTGATTTATCGCTAAGTATAATAGCAATTGCTCTATAATTATCAATAGCTCCTCTGTTAACACTAGCTCGAAAATGTATATTGACTACTGATTGTCTGGTCAAATCTAAATTTTTGAGCGAAAAGTAATAAATAGGATATAAGCTTTTAAAAACTAGTTGTGATATTTGTAATCCAGTATCAACATTTTGATCACGGCCCACGAACGACATAAGACGATGATATGCACGTGCTACATGATTGTGATCAAAATTAAGTAATATATCCTCGGATGGTTCTTTATGTCCATTTATCCTTAACGAAGCCTCAGAAACACCGAGTTTATCAAATATCATAATACCTCGCGTTTGATCATTTACTCGTGCAGCATTTTCTAATACAATAAATATATGTCTTGGTGCAGAAACACCTTGCTGAGGGGCTATCTGCAATGTAAATAAACTGTTAATATTACTTTGCATCTGTAGTCATTGTCAGCCATGATAGCATTGATTTACCACCTTGATTCATAAAAGATAATAATCGTTGTTCTTCATGTATTGATGGGGTCATTACCGCCATCCAGAGACTAAGTTTTGTAAGAATTACCATACAAGCATCATCGGCGGGTCTCCATATTAAATCATCATCTGCAGCCTTTAGTAGTAGTACAATTGTATGTTTGGCTCCGAAAATGACTTTTCTGACATTTCTACAAAATCCAAAAATATGTGATAGTGGAATTGCACGTGAAAATATTCTTCTATTTCCTTTTGACATCGCTCGACGTGATCTAAATCCTAAGTTGAAATCAGGGTCTACATTAATAATCATATTTTGTACATCTGCTGGGGTGTTTCTAGCATAATTATATGGTCGTCCTATTTCATATTGTTGATATTCTGGAGAATCAGATGTATCTTTTACAAACAACATTGACGGACCAGCTGATCTTGAATAATCGTCGCTGTATCTTGCAAGACCAAGTATGGTTGTAGCTACGTCAACATCTTTTTTAATTGATTCAATATTTTTTCCGTCAATCATGTACGTAGCGCTATCAAACAACGCCATAATACCATTTTTAACAAAACCAACACTAATTTCGGCTGCATATTCAGTATTATCGGATTTTAATATTTCACCTTCTGCTTCAATAAAAGCTTCTGAGGGCAGGAAGTATCTACTTGTATCATGAACCTGAAGATCAATTCTTCCTCGATGATTTGACGTTCGTGCTTCATAAGAATAATACTGATAATCGTGTATAGACTCATCTTTGAGAACTGGTGCGTCCATGTCAAACGTGGGGTCACTCATACACTTGAACATATTTATTATAATTATTATCGTCATTAATGGCAACATCGGTGAATTTGTCAACTACGTTAATTCTACCCCGTGCTGGTTCTGATTCTTTAGGTGTTGGTTCTAATTCTTGTTCTGGTTCTTTTGGTGGTGGCAACGCAGCTGTTATTTCAGCTGGAAGTTTTTCGAGAATCTTTCTTGCTTTCTTAGTTCTTTTTGCTATTTTTTCAGCAGTTTCAACGGTTTTTTGTAACACAGGTTGAATACCTTTAGTGGTCTCAGTGATAGGTTTAAATAACTGTTTTGTATCCTACTCAAATTCAACTTGAGATTCCTGACGCGATTGTAGTTGTTGTTTGACAGCATCACGGATAGGTAAATATTTTTTAATTGTCTCTAATCGCTCTCGACCTAATTTAACCGAGAGTGGCTCGCCAATATTCATTATTAAATGATATTTATAATAGATGTTTAATTAAATTGAGTGCTGGTAAACAAAAATCGCTAAAAATGCTTTTCTATTCTCTGACAAATTAAAGATAAAATAAATCTTTTTTCTGACAATTATTACCTAATTATCTGTTACCTTGCGTGTCGGACTAAGATCAGGGATTCATTTTAAAAATGCCTCACAAGAAAATGCAGTCACTCGGTCGCCTGATATATTCGGCCCACAACACAGTTCGGACGCTAGCTTAGAAACTGCTCGCACTTAAGGCACTCTATGCCTGCATCCGTTTATACGTAGTACATTCAAGCCACACATACCAGGCCTAGCAGCGCCTAGGTACACCTGTCTTCGCACTTAAGGCGCTCTATGCCTGCATCGGTCTATACGTAGTACATTCAAGCCACACATGTCAGACCTAGGCGGCTAGGTACACCTGTCTTCGCACCTAAGGCACTCTATACCTGTATCGGTCTATACGTAGTACATTCAAGCAACACATAATAGACCTAGCCGCCAGGTACACCTGCCTGTCTGCCTGCCTGCCAGCCCCAGATCGTCCGCAGCCTAGGGGTACCCTCTACCAGATAGCGCCTAGGTCAGCCTAGTCAACAGCCCCAGTATTATCTGTATAGCAAACAATGAGACAGGGTGCTTGCTCAGTTCCTAAGGTTGTCGCTATATACATTCTATATAAATGCTACACCAATTTTTTTCACTTCCACTGAAGCACCCTAAATTTGCATTTTTGTCTATATAATAGTACCGGAAACTATGTGTGGGTAGTTAGTTAGAAATGTTTATATCCTTTCCCGTTCATTTCAAACTATACGTCCCGCTAAGAGACCACTGGCTTTGTCACTACAAACCCGGGGAAGAGTCAGCTCTGCTGGTATCGTTCACACACACTAAACCCACAGCTAATGCATTGCGTCTCATATAATAGTACCGATATCTATATGTGGGTAGTTAGTTAGAAATACCTGATAGTCTCGCTAAGCGAGAACCCAGGAAGAAATTTCAGGTCTTGCGGGAAGAATCAGCTCTGCTGGTATCGTTCACACACACTAAACCCACAGCTAATGCATTGCGTCCCGTATAATGGTACCGATATCTATATGTGGGTAGTTAGTTAGAAATACCTGAGTCTCGATAAGCGACCACAGGCTTTGTCACTACGAACCCGGGAAGAAATTTCAGGTCTTGCGGGAAGAAAGTTACGGGCTAAGGAGAGTTTCTAACTAACTACCCACATATAGATATCGGTACTTTTATAGGGGTAAAAATGCAAATTTGCAGTGGGTTGGGTCTGAACTATATTGTCATAGATAATTCCCCGAGCCCGTGTAACGACCCAACCCGTGATTAAAAAGAGAAGAATGTAAACAAGGACCAAAAATCGGCCTGGATATTAAACCTATGGACCGAAAACACAGTCTGGGGCAATATGGACCGAAAAAAAACGACCATGAGGCAGTAAATCCGTAAACAATATGGACCGAAAAAAATGGCCTGGATATTAAGCTTGTCAACACTATGGACCGAAAATGAGAGAAGACGTATAGAGAGACAATGGAATGTACTTGTGGGTGATAGTGATGACGATAAGGAATTTGAAGGTACGCTCCACGTGATTTTGTTTGGACGAAAAGGCACGCTTGTGACATACATATTGCTTTATATACATGAGCAGCATCAGGGAGGGTGAATCTCTACATGATATTGCTCGAGTTTTTAACGAAAAAAATAGTTCGAGAAAAAAAGTTAAAAAAGGTAAATAATAAAAAAAGTAAAAAAGTCAATAATAGTACAACAAAACTGAGCTAACCTCATGCGGTTTTTAACCGTCCTTATGGTAATATAAAAGTTAGATATTTTGGTTTTGAGTTATTGACCGTTTTTTTTCAGCCTCTATAGGAACCCTTATTTCAGGATAATTTCACGAGTAAAATTTTGTAGGATTCACCCTCCCTGCTGCTGAACCGTAGGTACAGCAACACACGAACGTGGACATAAGTAAGTCAATAAGTGGTAGGCTATTTATGTCCGGGATATAGATATGGTGCTTTAGCACATATATGTCACATGGAATCGGATTTCTGAATTATCCATTTGCAAATGTCGGTAGGATTCGAGGCATTCGATTGGAGCATGTAATCGGATTCTTTTTTTTAATTCTGAGTAATAACTAGCTTATCCTTAGGAGCATACACTGAGTCTCGTTTTTCAATTGTAGTCTTGGAACATGGCATGATGGATTCGGGGAAGCCGTAGCATGTAAAACGGAGGACTTTTTATAATGAGCGCTTGTGAAACGAAACACAGAAACGATCGGCCTTACATTCAAAACATGTGGACATTCTCTAACTGTTCTGTAGAGTCTTTCAAAAAGACTCTAAAGGATAAGTATGTACAATTGATATCGATGCACACTGCACTATAAAAGTACATTTGTTTCAGACTATTGCTCATTCAATCATAAGGCTTGATCATTAGTTGTTTATGGCGCAATTTTAAAATACGGAACAGAATTAAATCCTGTCACAGTTATATTATTCTCCCGTATATCTTTGCGTAAACGTTCATAGTATGTACATTTTACGTACACATACATAGAGAATAGGACTGGATAGCTTGATAGCTGGATAACTTCACATTTATCTAACGACATTTTACAGAAACCGTTTCATTTTCTATTTCAGACAATGCATAAAAAATGCAGGGTCGGTCTACGACATCAATGAATACAACAAGTTTATGGAGAAACAACTTAGAGATATTTTCACACCGAACGAACACTGCTCTCTACTTTTAGGACCAGGGTTCGTGAATTATATGGTCTGTACATTAAGTGCTCTGGAATATTCGTGTTCCTATTCTCAGAGAAGACGTATATTAATATAAGTGATGTCAATGCTTCTCTTGACAATTCCGTTGAGTAGTACATTTGTCTTATATAGGATAAGTAGCACCAAATAAATGTTATTTGGCATGAATTTAAAACTTAAAAAACAATTGTTTCATTGCTTAAGAATATATGAATATATATATGTTTTGTATTTGCCTTTGAAAAAGACTCATTAAGAGTCGAGAGCGCTAAGGCTAGTTAGTTACTAGTTTCGTACTGTTCGTCGTCAGTTTATTGCATCTATTTTAATTAATCCCTGACAAACGTAATCCCTTGGTGGATCCAGTACGCTTGAGAGGGTTGTTATTCGCCATATGATTTGTATTCTTTATATATATATATATATATATATATATATATATATATATATATATATATATATATATATATATATATATATATATATATATATAGGCGCTTTCGGCTCTTAATGAGTCTTTTTCAAAGGCAAATACAAAACATATATACGATAAACAAATAAACACAAAAACGTTGTGTTTGTAAACCTCTACATGGCTGTCTTCACATGTGCTAAAACTATAAATACAACCAGCTTGTATAGATTAAGCCAAAGCGACATCTATTTTTACTTTTTGTACATATGTACATATGTAACGCAGATTATATCCCGGATATTTGATTCTATACCGGTTATTCTTATAGTAAAAATTGAAGGATAATAAGAAGATTTAGAAAATGTTAAATTTTACTACTGCATAGTTTTCATTTTCTAGTCTTCTTGCTTTAGACCGCTTGGTTTCAATGTTCTAAGGCGGCATATCCAGTATGATTCCTTTTCCTTCCTGGTTTCGGAACTCCAGCTGTGGTTGTTAGCAATAGCGATAAGTATTATATCACTGAAAGTGTGGCCAGGGGAGGAGAAGTGTTCTGCGACCGGGCTTCTGTACAGCTTTTTTGTCATCCAATCAGATCTATGAAGGTTTATATTTTTGTGTAGCCTTTCAGTTTCTCCGACGTACTGAAGGCCACAAATCTTACATGAGATGAGATAAATCACATTCTCTGTTTTGCACGTTTTGTTTGGACCATGTATGTTTAGTTTTTCTTTAGTCACTGTGCTAGTGAATGTCTTGGTCTCTATCATATGTTGACAGAGTTTGCATCTTTAATCGCCACAGGGTCCATATTGACTAGGTTGGTTTTGACTGGCGATTGGCGTTAGCTTTGCCCTGACTAGGATGTCCTTTAGGTTTTTTGGTATCCGGTAAGCTACTACAGGTTTATTCGAAAGTATTAGGTTTAGTATTAGTATGTCTGACGATTGCACGGTTGGCCAGTGGTTTGCGATGATTTTACCTACTTTGGGATTGTCTGGGTGATAGGTCAGAATAAATGGTATTCTATCAACCTTTTCTTTCTGTCCATATCTAAGTAGGTCAATTAAGGTTTGTTTGTTTGGCCCTTTGCATTGCCTCCGCAATCAGGTCTTTGTCGTAGCCTCGGTAAATTAAATGTTTAGCCAGCTCTTCAGACCTTTCTAGGAATCTTTCATCGTCGGAGCAAATTCTGCGTATCCTCAGTGCCTGGCTATATGGAATGTTCTTAATGCAGTGTTTTGGATGACAGCTGGTTGGGAGGAGATACTGGTGTTTGTCGGTTGGTTTCGAGTAGATGTCTGTGTGTAATTTGTTTTCCACCAGTCTGGTTGTTGTGTCCAGGAAAACATGGTTTGAGTTGGAAATTTCTGCCGTGAATTTTATTGAAGGATGGAAGTTGTTTACCTTTGATATGAAGTCATCCAGACTTTCTCTTCCATACTGCCACTTCATTTCTATATCATCGATAAAGCGTATCAACTGGTATTGTGTACGCTCAACCGATGCTAAGAGCTGACCCTCAAGTTTTCCCAGGAAAATGTTAGCATACGAAGGGGCCATTTTATTACCCATTGCAGTTCCATTGATTTATAGGTAGTTTTCTTCATCAAATTCAAAGTTGTTGAGTTTTAGGACAAGCTCCAGGAGTTGGACTAAGAAGTGTGTGGGTGGATTGTTTACAGTTCTTGTTTCCCATGCTTCGCTACATGCCTGTAACCCTTCGCTGTGCGGTATGTTGGTGTACAAAGATGTGACGTTAAAGGAAGCAAGTAATGTATCTGGCAGTAATGGTTCACTAGCTTTGCTTTTTATGAGATTATCTGTCGTGTCTTGAAGATATGATGGTAATTTGTGGACATGTGGTCTCATAAAATGATCTAAATATTCTGATATCCTTTCTGTGGGGTGCCCCTTACCTGAAATTATAGGTCTGCCAGGGTTTCCTTGTTTGTGAATTTTGGGTAGAAGATAAAATCTACCTGATCATGGGTTTTCTGGGCTTAAGTAGTTTTTTGTTTGCTGGTCTATGTGTCCGCTTTTGTACGCCTCGTCAATAACATTAGTGATAATTTTTGCATATTTCAGCGTTGGATCATGGTCCAGTTTTTGGTAGAACCTAGCGTCACTTAGTTGTCTACTTGCTTCACTAATGTAGTGTTCCCTATTCACAACGACAACAGCGGAACCCTTATCTGCAGGCTTAATTATAATGTCTGTTCTGCTTTTCAGTGAGTGCAGGGCATCTGTTTCTCCTTTTGTCAAATTAGAATATTTGTTAGTATGGTTGATATGTCTGGAAGTATCGATTTCAACCGAGTTGATAAAGTCTTCCAGATTCGGAATTGAACTTTTTGGTGGGGTCCAGTTACTTTTCTTTTTAAATGTGGGTTGGTCGCAGCTTATATTTTCCTTTGATTTGTTTGTTGGTTGCAATGGAAAATGGGCTTTGAGTCTTAGTCGGCGGATGAACTGTCTAACATAAATTATATTGCATTGTTGAGAAATATTCTGTTTATGTTAAACTCTGAAATTTCATCTTAGAACCCTGAATGTGCAAGAATTGCATCTAGCATAGAGACAATAGGCCATCAACGTTGGAATCGATGATTGGTGGACTCATCTGGGCTAAAATCACTTACACACGGGAGTGGTATTTTTCACAGCGTAGAATATATTGTGTAGTTTCAAGACTGTTAGCTCTTTGACAGACGAATGCAACTAACATATCCGTGCTTTTTAGGGTATGTAATAAGTTGCCTATTTTGGGCATCTACTATTATGATTCAGCAACTGCCTACAATATATTCAGTCTTATTCTATTTCGAATAGAACTATCTTAAGCTCCGCCTGGCAAATTATAATGTTTCCATTGCTTCGGAGAAAATCTTTGAATTTATGATAAGGTCACATTCTAATTAGACAAGTATTCTTGAACCAAGCGATAATGAAATAAATTTTACAGAACTGATTGAGACATTGATTATAATCAACGTAGCGATGCATTAAATCCGAAATATAGTGGTGACGACCGCGATTCTTCACAATGCATTAAAAACCACACAGATATGTCAGTATTTTCTATCCTAGCTGTTGTTAACTTCAAATTTGCGTTTAAGTCAGTAACGTTCGTGATTCTTCTCTAATAATAATAGCATTGCATAGCATACTTGCTCGGTAAGCAGACGTTTTTCAAAATCGAATTACAAAATTTGTTCTCGTCTTCGTCCAGGAACTAAAACTATTACCGGCTCTTCGTGATGGAATAATATCAGTTACTTTTCTCCAGTTTTTGGTTTAGTTTAAGCTGGTGTAACCTAACAGACAAATACTGAATATATTATGGATTTGTCAGTAAAATCAACTACCTCTTTGTAGAAACAATCGCAATGTGCTTTAATAGAATGTGCTGAAAACTATGGCATTGTGTTTTCACGTTCGAATGCAAAGATCATAAGTTTGCCCTGAATTTCTGACGACATTCCAGAAAAAAGCGGTCGATTTCTACTTTAAATTTAATAATGTATTTTTGTAGGTAAATGTGTCCTTTATTCATGCACGTTTGAAGCAGATATTATCGAGATAAGGACCACAATTTGCGTCCGTTTGTTTTCCCTTCCTTATCACTAGATCCATCACATGTACAGCACATTACGCAATAATATCTCATAATAGTTCATTATCCATTAATTATACTTAATCTTGAATCTTAAACATAGATTCAAAGAGTATCAGATACCTGTTAAAATATATCAACTGATATAAAAGAAACTTCATCTATGGTAACTAGATAAAAATAATATATGTTAACCATTGGTGTTATGCTCTCGGTTTTGTTTTATGTCCTTAACTTGTCAGCTGTCAGTGGTATCGTTGTAAAGATATCTCACATAATCTTTCATAAATGTAATTTACACAACAGATTGGCTGATTACATATCTCTCTCTGAACGATGCCAATTTAATCAAAACAGTTTTCAGAACCATCCCTGATGCATTTGTGACGTCCCATCAGTCACCTCCTTTTATAAATGGGTCTGGTGAACCCGCCATTGGCTCAGAAAAATGCCGCGAGTAATGGAAATATTCGATTGAATATTAGCATCACCTTTGATAATTTTAACGTATAACGGTTTTTAATATTTACAAGACATGTATTGATTAAAATGTGATTGAGGTAACATTAAGGAGTAATTTATGGATAACCCATAGCGATCTTTGCAATCGGAACAGCAAGTTATGTCAGCATCGCTAGAACATATGCAGCGCTTTTGAAAAACTCCATGAGCATAAAATCAAGTCCATTTCGATACGAAGTCGCGTAAGCAGGTTTCATCATTGACACCCATATTCCATCAGCAATGGTATATATATATATATATATATATATATATATATATATATATATATATATATATATATATATATATATATATATATATATATATATATATATATATATATATATATATATATATATAACACTATAGTCTTTAACTGAATTTCCGTTGTTTTATTCCTATCCTTTACGAGCTTCCCTCTTATTTTCTACTGGCATATATATATATATATATATATATGTATATATATATATATATATATATATATATATATATATATATATATATATATATGTATATATATATATATATATATATATATATATATATATATATATATATATATATATATATATATATATATAATGATTCGGTGAATCGAGCATTCTATTATGGTCATCTTACGAACATTATTCTTTCTATCCATCTATCATTTTAATATACTCCCTCCCTTCTCAAGTGAATTCAAGGTTGTCGTTAATTTATTATAATACAATAACATCTGTGGTTTTTAATGATGTCCTTCATCAACTTGCTAGCTTTTGATCATTCTTATTGTCAATATGTCAATAATCCTCAAATAAGTATTTGAAATATTACATAGTAAATCATGAAAGGTTCAGGCTAAAGCAGCTATTAGCTATATTCTCTGGAGACGAAACTCATCATTGGTCTGATAAAGTAATCCCAGGACCAGCTCAAGCGCATATTCTTTCATAATAACCTATAATTCACTTTTGAGGTAATTATGCAATACTGTGTGTCTAAATGTTTGGTTTCGTAATGGTGTCATGTAACATTTAATGTGTCTATAAGTGTGGTGGGTCATGGAATCGTACGATATATCATAGCATGTTTTAATACTGAATCAAATATTTTCGGTTAATATCAATTTGTATATGAGCATACAACATTTGACATTTTCGAATCGGGAGTTTTGCAGTTATGCATCTGCGTAATTGTAGCCGACTGGAGTCCTTTTATTACAGTTCGCAATGTCCACCGATTCTGTCTTTGTTTTTGCAGAGCATTACAGGTACCATTATTGCCGAATAAAGCTAGGTCAAATTCATCGGTTGTAGAAGGTTTTCAGCCTTTTGTGTCACTATGAGCTCAAATTTCCATTCTCATTCTCGTTTTTTTCCTTAAAACGAAGCAATCCATAAATGACCTCATTGTTAAGAGCATGTTCAATGAAAATTTATAGATTATCAGTGTACTTCTTGGGAAAAGTATTATCATTATTCTCATTTATACTGCAAATGTGGTTGCCATCCATGCATTCATCATTTATTCAATAGAAAATAACATTACACACAAATAGAGAATTATTTAATTTATATGGCTTCATTAGCATATAAAGATCATTTATAATACCAATTAGACCAGTCTTTGATTTGAATGCAAGGCATCGTTTGTAAATTGTATAGAAAGCAGACAGTTTGGATATTCTGAGTACTGGCTACTATCGGACCCACCTACGTAAGTTAATAAGTTGTTATTATGTTCAATTAGAATCCCTGCAAAAATCAATACTACTTACATCTCAATTATCCTGATGATATTCCAACCACTGATGACGGTTAATTTTCAAATCTGAAACGTATCATTACGACCCAAATAGAGAATAGGATGATTAATGTGATTATATGTTTCCTTTAGTGCAAAATAATCAAGCATATATGTGGCTCCACAATTTCAGTAAATGATGGTCATCGCCAAACTTGGGTGTCAGTTCATTTGAAAGAAGATATTGCTTTTTTTAAAAATATCACCAATGCTGACTATCGGATATGTGGTGCATATGTTCTTATCTGACATATATCAGATGTTCCTAATGTCCATAAACATATAAACTAATGTGATAGTTTGCAAAACTGAAGGTAATGGATACATAAGTTAACATTTAGGTATTAAATACAATGACATGAATTTCGCAGATATAAAGTATCTGTTTGAAATACTATGACGACGAAAAATTATTTTTTTGTCAAAATCTTACAAAATACATATCCTTGAATTTAAATTCCAAGGATAGAACAATATATAATACATTATGAATTATTCATAAAAGACGGATTTTATATTACGAAAAACATGTTTTGTTCAAATAAGACACTTTTCTGTGTTACATTAAATGTAAATTTAATTGATTTGTTTTTCACTGCATTGCAAATATTTCTGTCCTCAAGGAATTTCCTTCAAAATAAGTAATGCTTTGCGAGATTCCTTAACTAATCAAACCTGGAAAATTATGGGATAGATTTGATATTATCTTTATCTTATATATCTTGTTGAAATTCAGTCATTTTATTTTCCCAAGATAAACGTTTTAAAAACTTTTCAGTGATTACTATTAACATTATATGAAGACCAATTCTTGCTATTGAATCGGGAACGGTTCCGTTAGAAACGTTGTCTGTTTTTGCATACCATTCTTATGTGTATCGCTACTTACTTCCTCCTTAAAGGAGACAATTCTTTAAGGCGATCGTCTCATAGCAATATATATTGAAGAGCAGCACATACATTATTAATAAATAAGCATAATCTGTGAAATCCCTGATGACAAACAGATATATCAATGTGCTGGCGAATACGAGGATGAGAACTGGAAATTCTCGCTATAGTAAGAAATAGGTTAAACAATATCCCTAATTTACTACAGGAACTAAATGTAAGAAGGTATTTACGGTACACCAACAAGTAGGTGGAAAATGGACTTTAAGATGCACTAAGAAAGACCTTAAGGCTTTTAAAGAAACAAATTAACACAATCTCCTTACGGTACATGAAGATAATGAAACATGGACCTTTGAGGACACATAGAAAGAGATGCAAGAAGGTTTTTGCGATAAACTGCAAGAAGTGTATTACGGAACAACAATGAATTGTTGCAATAAGGTTCTTACTGGTATACCAAATATAAATACAAGAAAACACATCATTACTAGCGTTATAAGTAACTGCTGTATGAAAATGTCTTTTCTTCACGTTTTTGCTTCCTCTTTCAACCACAGAAGTATTACAAACAGTTTGTGTTCATTATACAGATAAAATAACTGCATTTAGCTTGCAGTACAAATAAATATGCTTTTGTTGCAACTGTTGCATTTAATTCTATATTTCATCATTTACATTATACTTTCCAACAGATTCAGTATAGCTGCCTAACGTTCTGATGCCACATTTTTAACTTTCAAAATTAGACTTTGGCCATCTAGCATGCTCGAAATCAAAGACATAGAAGTCTGACTGTGACATCATAAAAACTTACAATCAAAGCGGTAATTAAACCACGTATGGCGTGTAAAGTTATCTTCGTTAATATTTGGCTTTATAACATTTGTGGGCTGACTGTTTTCCATACCATCAACTCTGTGAGTCTCCAGAACACGCATACTCTCTGCTGATATTTGTGATATTCAGTCTGTTCCGGAAGATTCACATGCTTTAAATTTGCCATGTGCTTTATCCTAATCCAGCTAGTTTGAGTTAGTTAACTGTAACCTGTGCTATTTTAATTTTATTGTTTAGGTGCACGTTAATGCATAACTTAAATATTATAGTCTGGACGTTTTTGAACCTATAACTTATGCATTGAATTTAATTGAAAAACTTAAATGACGAAATAAATACTATCTAAAGAATATAATTAGGGTTGTGTTACCTTGCGATTTGCTAACAGGTTAAATGTGATGAGAAAAAGATAATACAATAATTAATGTGATCACGAAAAATAATTCCTGTTAAAGGGTTATCCAATCAGGCTAATATATGTCATTTTCCATAGATTATTCTTGAAGAGATTTGTTTCGACCATTGATATATACGTCAGTTTACGCAATTCTTTAGCTCTGTGCCAGATGAGATTTATTATAACATCGAAGTATACTCTAATTGTTTTAGACGGAACCTGAAGAGATCTGTCACATATTGAGATGTCGAAATACAGCAACCGGGCAAACAAAGAGGAAGCATATCTTTGTCGCAAGGGGGACTGACTGTGGAGAAAATAAGGTAACCTTATTATCGGTCTCATGCTCCAAACAAAAATGTCGCACATCCACTTATATCACTAAATATAACCATAAAAGTAAAAACAATAACAACAAGAATTACAAATCCATATATATATATATATATATATATATATATATATATATATATATATATATATAAAACAAACCGATATTTTTTTGTTTTTGCAGTGGTGCTTTAAAGGAAGATGTGTTTTCAGAAATTCAAAACAGGCGAGTACATCTCATAGTTTTCGTTACTTCAGCACAAATGTTAACTTACCAGAGTCACTGTCATGAGGATAGAGGTTTAACGAATGCTTAGACAAAAGGTAATCAACCTCTTAGCAAAGCACGTGATTCAAAATTTCTTTGCATGAAAATAACATCTATTGATGTAATGCTAAAATCATGCAAATGAATATAAACAATCCAATGAATAATTTATTTCTAACTCAGGTCATAGCAAGAAAACATTTACAATTTACAGTTGATTTTATTCATAATTATGATTCGAATTTAAATGATATGACTGTTAAAACCAGTACATACAATCAATCCTTTTATCTTGCAGATGTAGCCTCTTTCGTGTGACACTCACCCATATATATATGTAATTTGAGACGTTCTACAAATTCTGCCTTGGAAAGATATATTAAAACTCTCGCTATATTTGAGAAGCAGACAGTGTATTGCTAACCAATTTTATGACTACAATAAATATAGAACATACTTAATCTCTTAATCTAAGTCTTGTCTTGGCTTCTATTTTATTGCATTGATCTTCGTGACAAATGTATAAGCTATAAACTATACTCATAGAATCAAACGGAAATGCTAAGGAACATACTGGAACAAGTATGCTGGCTCACATTGTACAATGAACCACGATCTATGTAGCCACTAAGCAGCAGGGAGGGCGAACCCTACAAAATTTTGCGACAAAATCGATTAAAGCCTCAGAATGCCGAATGGAGCCTTCCTACGAAATCTCATATTTTAACCAAAAAAAAAAAAATAAAGACCCCATTTTACAAATGGAGCCTTAGCGATTTTGTCGTGAATATATTGTCATAACCACCCTCAAATTGCTGCCAATAATTGCTATCATCTACGTCGCAAATATGTTGTCATAACCCTCCCTGCTGCCAAAAGGATTTCAGGGTTAATACAAATGATTTAACCAAATATTTGATAAGTCCAATACGATATCGTGACCGAGGGTCGTGTAAATTTATTGTTATAAATCCATATGGGACTGACTGAACATGACTAAAGTAATTTTTAAATCCATTGAAGTCCATATCGGAACACCATGTCTGCCAAATATTTCGTAGCGTATGTGTATCAACGCCGTTGAATATAGCAAGAATATTACAGTTATCGCGAATCACTTTTGGAATTTGAGTGTATCGTTGAGTGACATATATCACATCAGTGTTTTTATGCCTACCTCGGGAAAATATTCTAGCAGAGTTCTTTTGATTATCTAACATTACATCTTCGTACACTACAAGATTGTTTATGTCTCCATCTAGATCTTCTACTGATGGTGCATCATTAATATCAGTAATAAAGTCAATTACACTTTCACCTTTAATTTCTGATGCATTTTCATTATAATCTTTTAGCACTTCATAGCACCGTTGATCATCTACGGATGGGGCAACTAAATATAATTTATCCCACTTCATAAATCGCATTATCAAATTAAGCAGCAATTGTGTTTTACCCGATCCAGATGGTCCGATTATAATGGCACGGACAGAATTCGGAAGCGCTGCGTGGTGTTTCACCGGTTCTCTTCTTTTAGTCGCTGAAAAATCAATTATATTCATAAAGCTATATATAAATTATGGATCTATATTGTGTTAAATGTAAACAGCGTACTGATACAACCGATCAGACCACCAGTACAACTAAAAACAATAGACTAGCGCTTACTGGTAAGTGTGCACATGTGGTACAATAAAATTTAGATTTTTTAAAAAAAAGCAACTCGGAGGTGATATTGCCGCAAAACTTGGAAAACTCCCCGGAACCCCATGGGTAAAATACCCCGGAGAAAAACACCTTCCAAGATATAGTTACTGTGGTCCCGAAACGAGATTAGATATCAGACTTGATGATCAAAATCATCCCCGGTCTGGTGAGTATCCGATAAATGCTATTGATAAGGCATGTCATGCACACGATGTTGCATATAAAAGCAATAATTTGCAACAAAGACATCTCGCAGATGTAAAATTAATTCATGCGTGCGTTAAATGCTATTCCCGATAAATCCTTCAAAGAAAAATTGGCTTCATGGTTGGTCAAATCAGCTATGAAAGGCAAATTGGTGTTGGGTGCTGGTAATTAAAAACACTAGTGTTTTAAAAGTATGGAATCTATTTATTATTCTCCGAAAGGATACTGGATGGGTAAAGCAGCAATTGGTAAACTCGCTAACGCTGCAAAAGTGAAAAAGTCCACTGCAAAAGATTGGTTATCCAAACAAGCTATATGGCAAATTTATCTACCACCGCCTAAACAAATTAATTATTCTCATTTTGATGTTACCGTACCCAATGAAGTTCATCAGGCTGATTTATTGTTTTTACCACATGACCATGGTTACAAATACGCGCTAACTGTAGTTGATATTGCGAGTCGATTTAAACAGGCAGAACCATTGAAAACAAAGTCAGATTCTGAAGTCGTTTCTGCATTTGAAAGGATTTATCGACGAGGTCCTCTAAGATGGCCAAATCTATTACAAGTTGATCCTGGCAAAGAGTTTCAAGGTGTTGTTCTATCAACAATGAAAACTCATAATGTTACAATACGACGGGGACATACTGCGTTACATCGTGATCAGGCAATTGTAGAACGATTTAATCGAACTCTTGCAGAACGGATATTTGGATATCAATATGCAAAAGAATTCATCCAAGAAAAACGATCTCGTGAATGGGTCCAAAGGTTACTGAGTGTAGTTGCAGCGTTAAATAACGAGATTACTCGAACTATTAATATGAAACCAAATATTGCAATAAAAAAATATATTCCCGAACAACCACAGCGGGTTAGCACTCAGCCACTTCTCGGTGATGTTACTGTGAGATATTTATACGAACCAGGAGAACTTGAAGGTGGTAAAAGAAGAGCTACTGATCCTATATGGAGTGTTACTACGCATAAAATTTCAACCATAACGCGATCAACTGGTAGATCTCCAATCTACAGATTGGATTCAACTGCACCTCAGCGTGGTTTTACACGCGAACAACTACAAGTCATTCCGTACGATACCCAATTACCGCCACATGGTCTTAACTAGCTCCGTTACGTCTATTACACTCAAGACAGGTCAACATCACATTGTTTCTGACATGACCAAGACTGTTATTTTTTCTGTCTACGGTGAATTGTCGAGGGTCTTTATCCGAATACTGCCAGTGCATTATACAATTGCAACTGGCGCAGTGATTATTCTGTTGTTCTTTTAATGCGATTATTATTTCAGCATCAATATCAAATTCTCGTTGTTTTTTTTTGTCCTGCTGTTTGTAACCAGAGAGTTTTTTATTAATGATGCTAATATCAGAGTTATCATCGTTTGCATTAAAATCATCATCGAAAACAGTCTTTCGTAGTTGATTTATTCGTCGTACTCTGGACACTGCGAGATAGACTAAATTTGACCATTCAATGCGATTATCAACTATCCAAACAATTGTATCCGTGATGGTCAATCCTTGTGACGAGTGTATTGTTGTTACATAACCAAGCGTCCATGGTGATTTATCAGCGCATAATGCATCTTCTACAGCATTGATATCAACTAGCACAATATCATTTAACACTAGAATCTGTTTCTCCGTCTGGCCTGGAATTTCAACTTCAATATTCTGCTTTCGTGTATCCAATGGTCTATAACACAACGGTACTGGAAACGTTGGGAATTTTTTCTTGTGTAGCTCAAACAACTTTTTCTGAAGTGCGTCTCTGACTATCTTTCTACTTGCTACTACAAAATCATTTGGTCTCCATGTTTCCCAGAAATCATTCATAGGCGTTTCAGAAATTATTTCACGCGCTACTTCACATTGAATTCTATCGGGTTGTAATCTAATTAGTTTTTTAAACTCACGTAATTGCTCATCTAGTGCTCTATAGTCAGTATCAATTTCTTCGTAATAATCAACAAATCCTTTTAACCAATTATGTGGACTTCTACCAACAAATGGTGGTGGTTGACCATGATCGCCGCACAATATAACTTTTGTATTATTTTGCAATAACCAATCAAGAAACATTTTTAATACATCTTCTGAAACAGTATATGCTTCATCCCAAATAATAACCGAAGGAATAAATTTCTCACCCATTCGCTCAGGAGTCCAAGCATCGCCCTTGTATCGAAAAAAACTATGATACGTGCAAGCTTGAATATTTCGTTGTTTTATCTCTCTCGCTAGTCTATGGGTTGGTGTGAGTACAATCATGGACGTTCTCTCTCGATATAATTCTATCACACGTGTTGTCTTTCCAGATCCACCACAACCGTTTAAATAAACTGTTTTATATCTACAAATTGGATCTGATATCGGTGGTGCTTTAGACATAGAAAACCCTTCGGATTTTTCATTGATAGAATTATCGTTTTTCAGGTAACTGTTTTTAATTTCAACGTCTGTTGATTCAGAATAATTGCATTGTATTTCACGTTTAATTCGCCATGTTCCCCAAGTCTCTTCGCTATTAGTAAATTTAGTTACTTCTTAGATATATTTTTTATCGACATACATTGAATCAATTGCAACTCTAACTGCTATACTAGGAAATCTATTTATCATTGCAAATAAATTGATAGATGCATAACCCAGCATAGAAGCCCTCAAATGTAGATATGCAGAGCTTTCTCCATCACTGTAAGTAACAATTCTACCTAACTTTGTTCTGTTGGACAAGAAGGCTGTTTTACAATTTGCGTATCTATTTTTCTCTACTGCATCTTTAATAACGAAGTCGTATTCGGCATCATCTATAATCAATCGTGAGGATTGTCTTTTAAAGTTGAATTTTTTCCACCTTGTGTAAATTTACCGATTATTCTTCGGCCGAGATCCTTTGCTTCACTATTTCGTTGATTAAATATCTTTTTTGACCATTCAATGATGTACTCCTCGTCAGCATCAATATGTTTTCTAGACTTATCGATTATACTATCAAGACATTCTGGTTCTGGTAACCAGACATTGGTTTGCTTTTGATATGAGATAATCGCTTCGCTGACAATCAACGAAACTAACATTTTACAATCAATCATATATCGCAATAACACTATTGGTAACCACATCCTTTCAGCCATGTGTCTACCAATCCAAACATAACAACACGGATGAAGTCCTTCAGCGAATTCAAATGATACTACGCGAGCAAAACCGGTCAAATCAAAATCAGGCAGTGGTCCATTAATAACAACGCGAGTCATTTCATGTGTGGGATGTCCAAACCTTTTAAAATACTCACCAGCGAATCCATATCCTAGAAAACTTCCTGGATAACAGGCAACGATATCAACTGATATCATACTTTCACGATTGTACTTAACGTTCCATAGACCGCCATGATAATATTCCAAACAGCTGGATTGAACATCCTGTAAAAACTCTTTTCGTGTTGGTTTCCAATTATTTTTCTTTCTTGCAAAATGAGCTGCAACCGATGGAATTGTAAAACAATTTGTAAGTAACTGTTCGTAATCGTCGGATTTTCCATTAAAACGCTAGCGTTTTCACTGAGACTCATTGCTAGTTTTTTCATCCTATTATGTAGACTTTCAGTACGATATAATTCACCGTTAGGTCTCACAAATTGATTGAATTGACATTCTTCATCTTCAAAACTATGAAGTAGCCATACTGATACAGGGTCGTTTTTACACAAACTAGCAATAGCATCGAATAATCTTTCTTCAGTGAGAATGCCATCCTTGGTGAATTCTTCTGGGATATATTTCACTGTTCTGTCTCGCGGGAATATTGTAACCGCGGATGTCCATGCGTGTTTGTTATGATCAATAATTTTGATTGGAGCTCCGTTTTTATTGTATTTCGATTCGTATAATACTTCGCCAGTTATCGTTGAAACGGTTATCGGAAATCTCAACGACTTTTCCAATCTAGCTATATCGGAAATAGTTGCTCCGTTCTCTTTCACTGTTAGCTCGCATTGATCTATTTTTTTTACGTCTTAGATCGGTTAATTTATTCCCACGGAGTGCATTTTTAAAGTGTTCTATGATACGTTGTGCCACACAATTGAGTGGTTTTTCCACTGACGTTGACTGTTTCATTGGTGCTAGTTTTCCAATGTCAGGTTTCTTATTTAATTGATACATCCCATAAACAATTACTGTTTCAGAATACGCTTTTTCATAGTATGGTTTATCAATTCCAGTTAACAGCCCTGGTCTGGAATCACGGCTAACAATGACTGTTGTCTTATCTTTGAGAATTGGCTCAAACATTTCTCTTATAACCCAATCGCCCGATTCTAAATTGATCATGAATTTCATTCTGAGAAAATACCTTTTATTGCCAAGTTGTGATAGTATCATAGCTGCTGTTTCATCATTCATTCTAGCATCAACAACACCATCAATTTTAAATGTTGACCAGGTGTGTGATGCACCGTCCTGTTTAAACTAATTAACACAATCTCGTATTTTTCTAATCAGACTTCTATTATTTATTCTCTCTTTTGAACGTCTTCGAGGGTTCTATCAAGATTGAATTTAATATTTTTATAAGGCTTGATTGTCGATAATCTCTTGCATTCTTCATTCATATAAATAAAGCAAACATTTAAATAGAAAATTTTGTTTATATGTAATGAATCACTGCAAATGGCTTATGATTGGATCAGTAACCCCATGCAATAAATCGTGTAGAGGTGAATTCTGTGGACATCACTTACAGAGTGTCAGAAATAATTCGACAGGCCCGTCCCCATGCATAAATTGTGGGGTGGGTGTGAGAGGAAAATAACAATTATGCATCAATTGTGGGGATAAGCGGTTTAGAGAATCGAAACGTTATTATGATAAACGAATAAAAAACGCTATCATTGCTTCTAACCATGACTCTGTCAAAGACAAAATCATAAAAACCCCTCAAGACTATTTTAATAGATTTATAATTAAAGCAAATGATGAATTAGACAAATAGTATCATTATATATAAATGGAGCAAGAATTCATACCACATCCAATACTCGTTAATTATGAAATATCTGCTGATGGTGATGTTAGAAACCGCAGACTGAAAAAACCAATTGGTTTTGTTAATAATCAATGATACTTGCAATTTACTGCTGGAAGAAAGCACTATTACGTTCACAGAATTGTCTATGAAGCATTTAATGGATTTTTTAAAGATGGTAATGTTATTGATCATATTGACTCTAATCCTTTAAACAACGCGATTTCCAATTTACAATGCATTTCTCAAAGAGAGAGCACAAAAAGAGGAAAGACAGGGACTTGTAAGTCACTTGGAAAGAAAGCAGTACAGTCATTTGATACAGCGACGAATGAAAAAAGAATTTTTCAATCAATGAATGCTGCGGGAAAATATTTTGGAATATGTATTCCTTCAGTACAAAAAGTTGCTGAAGGGATTTATCAAACAGCTATCTCAAAGAAAAATGGACATAGAATAAAGTTTTCATACGCATGAAATGACTCTCAATAATTACTATTAATAAAATATATTTTTTATTCTGCTAAAGCAGAATAATTTTTTTTAGCAGAATATTTTTTTATTTTTTATTTTGTTCAGTATTTCCCCTCATTACTACTGATCGTCACGTGACTATCCTACTTTTGATATTGTTAGAACATTATTCCCGGATATGTAATTCGTGCGAGATAAACGTAGAAAACACGTGTAAAATTAGATTGAATTAATGATATGTGATCTCATGTACGTATTTAATGGTTAACTCGGTATATCCTTGTTTCTAAAGACTGTATTGAGAACAGCAGTTAGGGATTTGTTGGAAAAACCTGTAGAGGGTAGACAATTTGACAGAGTTATGTATGGCCGTGAATCCAAATTATTATTACGGTTATTATAAAAATTAATGAAAAAACATAAAAATATTTATTATTATATAACAGCTGTATTCTTTAAAAAAATATTTTATTCAAGTATTTAGTTTCATTTAACACCATGAAATGTTATTTATTAAGTATTTAGTGGTAAAAATAACACACCTACACATTGACACTGCATTATTAGTCACCTTATATATAATATGAGCCGTAAAAGTTTGGGGCTTTAAACGAAGCCCAATATTGCCAATCAAAACTCCCACGCCATTGACATGGTGTGTGGTTGATTTTTTCAACTGCAACCATGGTTAATTTCTTGGGTTGCTTTTGATTGGTAGATTGGGTGTAGTAAGTCCGCCCCGTCGTTTCATGCTTGTATCGTCCTGTACTGTCCCTATCGTTCATTCATTGTAAATATTACAATACCTTCATTCATTCATTGTAAATATTCATTCATTCTAAATATTCATTCATTGTAAATACCTTCATTCATTCATTGTAAATATTCATTCATTGTAAATATTCATTCATTGTAAATACCTTCATTCATTCATTGTAAATATTCATTCATTGTAAATATTCATTCATTGTAAATACCTTCATTCATTCATTCATTGTAAATATTCATTCATTGTAAATACCTTCATTCATTCATTCATTGTAAATATTCATTCATTGTAAATACCCTATTTATTAAGTTAATTAAGTACATGTAACGTATTGTCCCCCACAACATATCTACCGGAAGACCTAATATAGCATTTGTTACGTTAGAGCTTCCAATTGGGAGATCTATGTTTGTGGCCCTTGGGCTTATTTAATGCGAAGGCACTCAATGAGTTCCAAGAATGTGCTGTCCCCCCTCTGGGCCTCTTTGACGTCGTTTGGCGCGAAAGAGGTTTCCAAATGAGGCTTCATGTTATATGTTCAATGTTTGTAAAGAAATCACTTGGATTTCACGTCTAATGCCCATACAACCCGCCCTTGAACTCGATTGGGGGGTTAGGGTATTGTATAAGTCTTTAATGTATGCCTTCCTTGCCTCGGAACTCGAATGAGGAAGGGACAGGCATTGTATATGTTTTTGTTTTTTTGTATGTTGGGAATCGATAAAAATATTTTAAAGATAAGAAAATACATTATTAATAATATTCAATAAATGGAATTTCAAGATATTACATCTATCATCACAGAAATATCAAATTTAAGAAATCAAGGAATCGTACTTTCTGAATTTTTAAATGAAGACAGACTTTCGAATGAATTTGAACAAATTAATATACAATTGAAACATGGAAGATATGTCCTACCTAAAATGTATTCACTGATAAAAAGAATCCAAAAAGCGGTTAATGTTTCTTTGTATAACAATGATATTAATTTATTCATTCGGCTATTTAGTATAGTTGAAGCAATTAGAAAGAAACTAGTGGAACAGTACCAAGTTCGGTCAGAGATTGCTTTGAAAGTGAAATCTATAAGACGTTTGATTGATGAGTCTGGAAATGCAAGCATTGAAACCCACAATTGAAAAAAAAAACGTTAGCATTTTCAATAATGACATCAGAAGCATTAACTACCAGACTAACTCGTGAGAGGTTAGCATTTCTGAAAAAGTTTATACCAATTCGAGATGACGTGCGAGATAAACTAAAACTTAGACAGCAAGCGCAGACTGACTTTTCTATTGGGAGTGAACAGCTTTTTGCCCCTGTAACTAAAGCCACTAAAGACATGAAACTTGCAACAGAACGTGCTATATACGGCGACATCCCTAAACAAGGAACAGGAAAAGAAGTACATATTATTGATGTGCTGGGAAAGATTGCTACAGAAACTGAAAACACCAAAGAGGAAATAAAACAGCTTTCAGGTGAGTTACAAACTCAGCGAGAAATACAACAAATGGGTAATATTGATACTGATGATAACCCCGTTGAATGTGCTAGTGATTCTATTGCTGAAACATGAAGACTATGTGTCATTTGGTGACTTCGCTGTCAAACGTTATTATACAAGGGGGGAATTTTTAAAAGACGAGTATAAAAAAGACATAATAAAACGAGAGGATTGGGTGGATTGGATATATAAAATTAATAAAAAAGACCCCGGCAATTTAAAAAGGGATACATTGGAGTACAATGCTTTTAAAATGGGAGTTAATAAGTATGGTATACAACAACAACAACTAAAAGAACAACGAAAAGAACAACAAGGTCGAGGTCGAGGACGAGTACGAGGTCGAGGTCGAGGTCGAGGTCGAGGTCAATAATCTCCAGAAACTCAAAACGTTTCCGAACCAGCTCCAGAAACTCAAAACGTTTCCGAACTAGCAAGTACTTCAGGAAAGAGTTATGGAAGTTCTCATCATGATTCTCATATGTGTCCTAGTAATATCATTAATGATATATCACGACTTGAGGTTCTTATGGGAGGTAAGCGAGCTGGGAATAACTCAGTCGAAATAACTAATGAAGCATTTGATATTTGCAGGCGATTATTCCAAGGTGGGATAATTAATATTCATACGTATCGAGAACTCTTGGATGAGTTAATGGATGGAATTCCAGGGAAATTTAGTGGTTATTATAGCGATTGATAGTTCTAAATGCTTGCATTTAGAAATTACAAAGTCATTTCAAATAAGATGATAGTACACTATAATCACGATAAACCAGCAAACTTGTATGTGGTAAACTCAAGATTGCCCGTTTATAAGGCATACTATGGAGACGGCCTTGGAAATACCATAGCGGGATTTATTCACAAGAATAGCCCCAAAAGTAGCACCAATTGCTAAACAATTAGCGATGAAAGCCATTGATGTTATTCATAATAAGGGAATTAACGCTGTTGGAGATCTTGCAGGAACGGCCTTTTCTACCGCAAAGAATAGAATAACGTCATTGGTGAAATCTAGATTCGGACGAAAACCACCACAAATGGTTTCAACACCGCTACCATCAACAACAATGATGCCTGCAAATGTCAGTAAAGTGATAAATAACGCAGTGGAACAAAAACTAGCATCATTAGCAATGACTTCACCAGATAGTAGTAATATCGCAAGTATGATAGCGGGAAGCGGTCTTGGAGGAAATCGTAAAAATGTCAGACGAAAAAGAAAATGATAGCATTACTACATTTAGAACAACGATAGTGTTTTAGTATAAATGGCATTTAAAAAAAAATCGCTGATCCAGCGTTTGATATGGCAGCACCGGTGAATAAAAATGATTCTAAAATTAACTATCAGTATTATGCCTATCCTGCAAGAGAGCCTAATCAACGGGGGAGAGTTGAACTTCAAGTTCAAGATACAAGTAGATACTTTTTGCCGTGTGAGGCGTTTATTGAAGTAGAAGGAAAGCTTGTAACAGATGTTGCAGCTGATACACCATATGAGAATGACCCAAATATCCGAGTTGGTTTCGTAAATAATGGCATTATGGCGCTATTTAACAGAGCAAGATATATCATTGATGGAAAAGAAATTGAATCAATAGAACAAGATGTTGATATTGCAACAACAATAATCGGACTTGCGAGATATTCTGATGATTATACAAGGTCGGCTGGTCCGTCTATGATGTTTGCTAAGGATACTTCTGATCATGTTGACCATATTCAGTTTATAAAAGTACGAACTGCGAGAGCTACTGCAGAAGCTGATCAACAACTCGCAGCTAATCTAGACCGTAAAGATAGACCAGCCGCTGAAATCGACATTTTAAAAAAGGTCAATGGTAATTTTAATCTAGGATTTGCAACACGAAATGGAACATTGAAAGGACAGCATCGACGGTTTTCATGTGCAATTCCGTTACATCACATATTCGGATTTTGTAGAAATGTCAGAAAAGTCATCTATGGAGCAAAGCATACAGTCATGTTATCGCGAAAGGAGAATGACAATGATGCAATCTGGCGTGCTAATGGTGTTGATGATGGTAAAGTCAAATTAAATAAATTGGTTCTATGGATACCCGTCTTGACTCCAGCAGTCACAATAGAGCAACAATTACTATCGTTTATGGACACAGGTGGAAAATCATTGCTAAGTTGGCTAACAACAACGACTGATACGAAGCAGGATAATGTAAATGGCACATTTACATGGCACTTAGCATCAAAACAAGGTGTTTCAGCTCCACGTCATATCTTTATAGCGTTACAGGATGCAAATCGAGTGGGTCGTCAATTATCTAGTCATATGATATTTGATAAATTAGGAGTAAGTGAAGTTTCGTTGAGAATAAACGGACAACAAGAGCCAGCAGAGATTGTACAGCTTAATTATGATAACAACAACGTAGCACGTGTATATCATAGAATATTGTCGTTTATGGGTTGTGATCAAAATGTTGATACTGGTTTGCAAATATCGCAAATTGATTTTGAAAAACACTATCCGATTTACTACTTTTCATTGGAATAACTTGACATGATGAGACAATCTGTTGTTGATATATACTTCCAAGCTCGGATACAACGCCCTGCTGGTATTGCAGATTATAGAGCAGTTGCTGTCATTCTCAGTGATAAATCAATGTTGTTAGAAGGAGTTGGCGGACGAATGAGACTTATTGATGCACCAGTAGAAAACATGTAATGTTTTCAAAAATAATTTGATTTTCCAAACATGTAGTTAGGATTTTCACAATAAGATCAATTAAAAGTGTAAATTACGTTTTAGAATAGAATGACATATAATATTGCTAATGTCCAGTTGACTGATGGTCAAGTCAAGAAATTGAAATCAAAGTCGGCTAAAGAATGTGGAACTACAATAACGCTGAAACCCACTCAAATGTCCGGTGGTGCACATAAATTATCATTGACAGATCGTCAAATAAAACATTTTAATGATGCGCTAAAGAACAAACGAGGAGTTCAAATTGATTTTTCGAAAGCAGCAATCGCCAGTATGATAAAATCAGGTGGTATATTCCCGCTGTTAGCTGCTATTCCAGCATTGATTGCAGCGGCTGCCCCAGCGGTTGTGAAGGCGGCAGCGTTAGGAGCCGTTGGTACTGCTGCAGGAATGGCCCTGAAAAAAGCCACTGGGAATGGCTATAAAAAAAGGGAAAGGGTCTAAGACTGCCAGGAACTCCACACAATTGGTACAAGGGCACGGGCCTAAGAATACCAGGAACGGCTTATTAGTGGAAAAATCCCTTGGATTTTCACCAATGTCCAATTTTGATTTAATTGATGCTGTAAAATCGTTATCAATAAAAAACTTTAGAGGAGTTTTCATGAGAGATCAATTTCCGTCAAAACTAATGAAAAATGAAACGGGTATTATCAATCTTGATAACAGCAGCGGAAAAGGAACTCATTGGGTCGCATATGCAATTGATCCACGTGGAATTGTCTATTTTGATTCATATGGATTAGCTCCACCAAAAGAATTCATGCGATATGTACCTACAATAACAAAATCATCTCCAATTTTTTATTCCACGCTACCAACACAACGGTTAAATGATCCACCGATATGCCGTCGTGAAGTATTAAACGTCCTTGCAGATATATCTAGATTTCCAAGGAAACCACCACAAGTTGTTGTTAATGAATATACTAGCAGGCAATGGCAAAAACGATAGCGTTATGATTTAGAAAAACGTTAGCGTTTTCGTATAATGATTGATATTTGGGGACGACCTTTATCAGAGTAAAAAAAAACAGAAACCGATAGTAAATTCACTGTCGAAAATGTAAAAAAAAAATAATCGAAGATGAAATCGCCGAGACATTAAATTTGTCCAGTGTAGTTCCTGGGGAAATAGTTGTATTTCAAGATCGCCAGGGCAAATTGAAATCTAGTAATGTGTCATTGGACGATATCTTAATACGAAGACGTGACGTCGTTGAAGATACAATAGTGTTATATTCAAACGATGGAAAACTCAAACCGGGGATATTTATTTCGACGATCACGGATAAACTAACAACAGTAGATAGCACAGTAAACGCGTTAAAATCACTCAATGATGAATATAGCAATCATAAAACTGAATTCAATAAATTGTATGAATTACAAAAGTCAATCGTAGACAAAATCGACAAACAGCTGCTAGAATTCCTTGGAAATCCACCAGTAACCACACCGAATATTGCAGTGATAAAAGCATCTATGTTGGAAATTGCAACATTTCAATTAAGATATGAAGAACAAGTAAAACAGTTTTCAACATTTCGTAAAAACATCGTTGATAAATTTTTGGGAGGTCCACTTGATAATCTAGATATCAAACTTCCGGATATTAAAAAAATCCATCGAAGAAATACCAGCGATTAATCGGCAATTGGAAGCAATCAACACGGATATTACAACGTTCAAAAACAATCTTCCGTTACTTGAAAAAATAAAGATTCCTCATGATAGGAATATCATAAATATGGTATACACAGTTCTCTCTGGATCATTAGATTGGGAACCTAAAAAGAATACAATAACTCTCACTGTGTCAAACAAGGGTATTTATCGATTAACAATAGTGTCACTGAACCAGTTTAATATATCATCATCGACTTCATATGGATACAACAACGTGATTTCAACGACTATTGACGTGGGTGAATACAAACGGTTTACAATAACAAGCACTGATCCTAATTTAAATAAGACATCATTTGTATGGTACATGGAGTTTGTAGCTGATCTAACTTAGAATTTTTAACAATTAAAAACCACTTGAGGTTTTAAAATAATATGATTCCGTCATCGCAATATCGCTATGATACCGTCAAAGAGTTTTTAACGAAACTCAAAACACTCATTGATGAGTATGAAATAAATATTAAAAAGTATCGCAGGAGAATTACCGCGATTGATGTTACAGTATACTCAGTATCTGGTGTAATGGCCGGTGCTGGTATTATACTATCTTCAGTAACAATGGTAGCTCCGATTGCTGTCCCAATTGCTATTTCCGCGGTGACAACATTTGCTGGAATTGCAAATGCTATTCTAAAAAAATATCATCGTGTTCTCAAGAAAAACTTAACGACTATATAGTAAAACATCAAGCAGTATCTAACGGTTACTCACAATTATCCTCGTTGATGTCATCATAGATTGATGATACGATAATTACCGAAGACGAGTTCTCCGCGATGATACGTATTTATGATACTACGATTAAAAACGCTAGCGTTTTTTCATCTATTGCAAAATTAGACATTGTAAATAATAATAATAATGTCGCAAAAGATTCAATTACTTCAGAGGATAGCAGAAAATACCACTCCACGGAAAACAAGCATGATATCAATATCGTCAACAAACCCTAAATTCAGTGTGAATTTTCCTTCCCCTGTTTCAGTAAAGGAAATCGCGTTGGCAAAATTACGAGTGTATCATAGTTGGCCTAATATCAGATCGGTTCCATTTGGTGGTCAGAGACCTAATAATTCTCTGGTATTTGCATATAGAAATAAAAAAGATGACACTCCAGATTGGAACGTTGTTTCAGTACCAACTGGGTCCTATCAAATTGAGCAAATTAATAATGAATTACAACGTAGAATAAAATCCATTACTAGAAGAGAATCAAAATTTGCGATTACAGTTCATGAACCAACACTATCATCTATAATTGAAATAAGCTCTCCTGGGTATGTTGTAGATATTTATAACAGTTCAATAAGAACAGTATTAGGATGGCCTGAAGAACAACCTAGAACCGCTAGCGCTTCTACGCCGGAACCTATAAAATCTAATTACACTACTGACGAGATAGGACCTGAAAAACCATCAAAAGGATATAAAACCCTCCTCGATATAAACTTTACAAAAACTTATCGACGTAAGAATGAATATGGTTAAGATGAGTGGTTAACTCCAGCTTTTAATGATTATATCCCCAATGAAGGTGAAATTTTGGAAATACATGAAACAAGTCCAGCAATCGTAGATATTGAATCCCATATCTTCAAGAAAATGAATCAGGATTTTTCGTTGCTATTACCCTCGTTGAAATCCGGCCTTCTCACCAGGGACGAGTTTATTAGTGTAGTCGCCGCGGGTAATAAAATCATCGATGACATGGAAATATTTAATTCGTGGATTACTAATCTCTTCACTGATGAAAATAACCCAATTTCAAGAACTTACTCCGCCCGAGATTATAAAAAAAATATAAATGAAAATCCAAATTATAAACTTCCAGGATATAACGCACGTGAACTAAAACATTAACTCAGAACTGCCATCAACGAAGGATTTAATAAAATTCATCAATCATGGAAAGATAGCCAGCCGAAGCCTATTATCCTCATTCATAATAATTCTCCCGACGGCGACGGTAGACATATCGCACCGAGCAATGTGGACATTTCATCGATGATCGCGCTTAACTTAACGTGTGATGTAATCGAAGGAATTTATCAAATTAATATGGAACAATCAAATCAAGCCCGACAAGGTTACATTCTTTATTCATTTGCACCAACAGCTCCTCCAGGATTTTTAATTGTTGAAAATCCGACTAATCCAGTATATATGCAATGTCAAAATGATTTGCTAACTAGAATTAATTTTACACTCACCGATCAGACAAATAATTTAATTGATCTACGTGGTGAAGTATTATCGATTAGTCTGTCTGTGAAAAGCTAACAAATATTTGGTTAAATAATTTGTATTAACCCTGAAATCCTTTTAGCAGCAGGGAGGGTTATGACAACATATTTGCGACGTAGATGATAGCAATTGTTGGCAGCAATTTGAGGGTGGTTATGACAATATATTCACGACAAAATCGCTAAGGCTCCATTTGTAAAATGGGGTCTTTATTATTTTTTTTTTGGTTAAAATATGAGAATTCATAGGAAGGCTCTATTGGGCATTCTGAGGCTTTAATCGATTTTGTCGCAAAATTTTGTAGGGTTCACCCTCCCTGCTGCTCACTAAGAGTCAAGGTGCAATACTCTATCTTTGATTATCCTATGGAGTGCATTTTGTTCTTCATGAATCCGTTTACTCTAAAGATATTATTTAATTAACATACGGAGAAAAGAAATAAGTATAAACTTTTTATTGTCTTTCATCCGATTTTACAATCAATAGCCGTTTCAATTAGCAATATGAAGTTATGAATATATATATATATATATATATATATATATATATATCTATATATATATATATATATATATATATATATATATATATATATATAAAGAATACAAATCATATGGCGAATAACAACCCTCTCAAGCGTACTGGATCCACCAAGGGATCACGTCTGTCAGGGATTAATTAAAATAGATGCAATAAACTGACGACGAACAGTACGAAACTAGTAACTAACTAGCCTAAGCGCTTTCGACTCTTAATGAGTCTTTTTCAAAGGCAAATACAAAACATAGTTACGACAAACAAATAAACACAAAAACGTTGCGTTTGTAAACCTCTACATTTCTATCTTCACATGTGTTAAAACTATAAATACAACCAGCTTGTGTAGACTAGTTGCGGACTAGTTCCGCAACTAGTCTACACAAGCTGGTTGTATTTATAGTTTTAACACATGTGAAGATAGAAATGTAGAGGTTTACAAACGCAACGTTTTTGTGTTTATTTGTTTGTCGTAACTATGTTTTGTATTTGCCTTTGAAAAAGACTCATTAAGAGTCGAAAGCGCTTAGGCTAGTTAGTTACTAGTTTCGTACTGTTCGTCGTCAGTTTATTGCATCTATATATATATATATATATATATATATATATATATATATATATATATATATATATATATATATATATATATCATACAGAGAGAAATTTACATTGAAGAGGATGGGTAATTATACTTAAAATTTGATATTTATGATTCATGAATACTGATTTTAATATTACGGCTTAATTAATGTAATCTTTATATATACCAAATTGATATACATATTATACCCTAAGCTATGTATATTATATCTATGATGAATAACCTTTCGTCTACTTAATTATTAATATCATTTGCACAATGATGTGATAAAATGTTACTTAAAAAGGCTGCGTCAAATAAGTTATTGGGCTTTTATGTTACGATAGTAATAAAAATCATCAACATGGACAATCTTATTAACTAGAATAGATTTGAGCAATAAAAATATACGGCAGATAATTACAAATTATATAAGTATTGCACTTCTTTTGTTCAAATTAATAATTAAAATCTATTACGGGTAGAGCTGAGAGAAGACTACTTCAAAACAAAGACTTTCATAGGTTACTGTGTTTTATATTTTAATGATGGTTGCATAAATATCAGCAAAAAGGTCTTGCATATTCTATATGCTTTAGACACGAAAAGGATAAGGTCATGAAGGACGGTAGCATTTAGGATTTCACTTCCGCGGACAGTATTGAAACTATGCCGGATACATTGGGTAGCAAATGATTGTGAAAACAATTTGAACAAAACTTGAATAACTATATTTCTAACTCCTCAATTTAATTTCATAAATAGGAAGGTGATCATGCTAAGTATAGGCAAAATTCTAAGGCCATAAAAATATTTGAAAAACATAATTTAGAAAAGATGAATATTTCGTATGAATTGAGGTTAGAAGACAACTGAAAAACAAATTATCGAGAATTTCATAAAACTTCAACACAAACAATATTACAAAGAGACGAAGAACTTTAAGATTGCAGCTGTGACATGTGAATCGCTTAAATCAGATAAAAATGTTTGTTTTTTATCAGCGATTTATTCTCTTTATAACTATGTGTTACTCGTAGCTATTCTTATCATGTATTGATATGAAAGTTCGATTACCTAATATTTTACTATTCTAAATAAATTCCATTTGAGGTCAGAATATAAATATGATTAATGATTCCGTAATAATCAAATGTATTGATTCTTCAATTCCCGTGCTTCGCATATGAATAAAGCGAATCTAGAGATTAAATCACTAATGCCAACTGACATATACAATTTATGATATGAAATAGTAACGAGCCACCGCTTCCTTTCTGATATTTACAATTTTGGAAAACAAAATCAATGTATATACTGTCCACTACTACTTTTTGATATTTAAAGTTTTATCACGAAGTTGAACATGCGTTTTCTTCTTTAAGAACGCTTTTGCCTCATTATTTGTATCGCAGATTCATATCAGTAACAAAAGTTTGTGTTGCAAGTATTCAGTATAAGAAGGATTAAATAACCATTTGAGGTTTGCGTGTTTAAGGTCGATGTTACTGTTCAATATAATAAAACAATTTGCATCCTTATTTCTGGTAAATTGCCGTAGAAACATTTAAAATTTGAAGATAAACATTTATCGTTATCACACTATAATCAAACGTTGTGCCAGGTGCTAAATTGAAGGATATGTTTTGAAAAGTCATATGATATCTGAATAATTAGAACCTGATATTCGATATTTAAGTTCCCATCCTTATAGTCAGAGTTCCATTTTAAGGTTATTGTTGCGTTTCAGTATAATAAACAAATTCGAACTATTATTTGCTTTGACGAATTTAAAATTTCAAAATGAATCAGCGTGCTTGGAAATATGGAAGAGCAAATAGATTTCGTTTTATAATGTTGTAGGCAATGAATGTATGAGACTAAAATATGGAAAATTATAAATTGCCAATATAATGTGTCTCGTACAGCACATTTGGCGTCCCGCCTTTAATGTTATGGTAATGGCTAATTATATCAAATTTTGTATTTTTTAAGGTTAGTTTGGGACACAGGTAAGATGGTATGAATATACAATATTGTTAGAATTAAAAGAGCATGACAAATCTACGTTCCTATATTTAATCCATGAGTGAATAATGTGCATTTCCCTACACTGATTCAGTTCTGACATTGCGGACAGATTTAAGCGACTGGTGCAAAATTTATAATCATCTATCACACTAAGATCCCGTTTCAATAACGCCGTCAAGACAATATAGTTATAGGATAATTCATGGCTGGACCCATGGAGGAAATACATTTCAGTGACACCAACAAATGAAATAAAACCATGGAAAATGAATGTCACTGTTCTAACAAGAGCGTCCTATTTCTGGTGAATAGGTCCTTATCCTCATCTTGATATATTATATTCACTATTGCACTTACATCTTGCTATTATTATAAATGCTTGTTTTGATATTATAGCAATTGTGACATTATTGAACAATTATAACACACATATTCTACATATTCCTACAGGATAACATTGATTTTTCTAAGACATGAACATCATTCTCTTTTTCTTTGTGCCTTTTAAGATCTGAATTGGTTGCACTTAAATAAAGCAAGCATACCCACCAACATTTTTATCTTATTTTATAGAATTTGTTATTGTTCCACATACGAGGCACACAAACACTTTAGGTACAGAAACTTTATCATTAGCCTTACTTATATATTCCTGAAGACTGTCTTTACATGAAGAACGTATGCATACACATGATTTTAATACGTCCAAACAAATAAGGCATTCTAGCCTGACATTCAATCAGGAATAGATATTGCCAACTACCAGCAATTCGTATGACGTTTGTGATGAATATATAACGTTCATTTGAAGAAGAATTAATTAAATTTACTAATTGCATATATAACTCTGTAAGTAAGGACATTGCAGCAAATATTCATCTGGGTTTATAAGTGTTTAGGTTAGGAAATCAGCGGTTGATGAGTTTACAGTAAAGAGAGAGACGAAACACTAATAGGCATATGCTTGTACACAATTTAGTGTTAGGTACATATTTACATCAATGCTAATTTCATATTTACTCGTTCAAGTATTTTTCTCTTAAGAATCTGTTATTAATAAATGGGTTTCATTTAGTTTCACATTTAACAAAATTCTGACAGTATAACTGGTTTTGGTGATTCTTTTTTATATTGATATATGTATCGTGCTTTGCATCTAATGATACTCTTTCGTAAACAAAATTCATATTCTATACAACCTGTGCATGTATGTACGTATGCATGTATGTATGTATGTATGTATGTATGTATGTATGTATGTATGTATGTATGTATGTATGTATGTATGTATGTATGTATGTATGTATGTATGTATGTATGTATGTATGTATGTATGTATGTATGTATGAGAAAACTAGACGTATGTGAAGCCATTCATATCTGAATATAGATATTCTTTAGGGACTCCAAACATTATATAAAACTGTACATTTGCAAAATATGAAAAAACACATACTTAAAAATAATCTTGTTTAGAGAATTAAGTCATTGTTAGTGCTGCTGTATCTATTTGGACCATGTGCGATAAAATTGTTTAAATATTTTGAACCTGAACTACATAAAGGAAAAGTTTTGAAACCTGCTATCTCTAAATTATACCTTGATTAAAATGTTTAAGGACTATGTCAATTTTTTCTATCTATTTTACTTTATATACTTTTCGAACGAATCTAGGTATATGTTAACTACATATTTCATTGTAGAATTACCTGTTTGCGTTCTTATCAATTGTTCCCATTCACATTTTGATGTACCTACTGCAATAGCAGATTAAGACATACAACTTTGAAAATTTCTAAGCATGTGTCAACAAATCTCCAGAAAATATGGTTTGTAATGTTATATCATCATTATGGAAATAGCATCTCACATATGGAATAAATTGTAATGATGCTGCTAGCGGATAGAACAAATATGCCTTAATATTACTAATACTAAAATATTACATCAGAAGAAGGGATGTTGTTTTACTGTGCTCTACGTCAATATGTCTGCATGGTTATAGTACATCTGTAGGTCTGAAATTCCAACTTATGTCTGAAAGTCAATAGTGTGCCCCTATGTATGAACGTCCGTACTGGGTTCCTGTGTCTGACAGTCTATATTATGGTATATGTCTGAACGTTCATACTGTGTCCATATGTGAAAATAACTAAGTTTTCGTCATTGTGTTTTTAATCATTTTGGTTTTTTAAAACGTTGAAGTTTGCATATGGTCACATAATTGTAGATACGACAATGCGTGTTATATAACAAGCCTATGCCGGATAATTTTCTCATTCTTATTTAGTTACTTCTTTGTTGTAACATCAAGTTTTTCTAACGTTGAGTTTAGATATTTTTGGAGAGGAAACATTTGTTTAGATTATTTAATGCTAAGACAAAGTAATTTTTAGACAATAATATTAACACTGGAACTATTTTGAATTATTCGTAGTAATTTTTTTCTACACCATTTTGAAACGTCAGCGATGTCGGCAGACTAAGGTATTCATGGACATAGAATTTATATGGAACGATTTTTCCTAAAGACATCATTATTAATTTTGTTAAGATTATTGAGGCTTCAATTCATTTTACTGTTGTTTCTTCTTACATTTTTATATTTGTTTTAACTGTTAATTTAATTATTTGCTTAGTTTCACAATATTTAGTTTTGTTTCAGTCCGTTAACTGGTGCATGAACAAAGTCATAAGATCAAACTAAAAACTAATTTGGTAGATTTATTACTGTATTTCCATCCATTGGTTTCAAAAATTGATATTTTGTTATACCGATTAAAACCATATATGCATCAGACATTATTTACTTTTGCAATTATCTGGTAATGATTTATACTTCTTCGATAAACTCATGCAATTGGGGATTTGCAATGGAAATTCTTTAAAATTTTAAAACAGCAGTAGGCTTAAAAAATTGTATTTTAGGAATGGATCCAATATTCACACTTGTTATATTTTAGATGATTTTATATGATGAGTTTGCATTTGCATTAAGATTCCTTTCTTTTAATGTCAGTTTGAAACCATACACGAGCGTGTCATGTAGTAATGTTAACGGAAATGATCACTGTGTGTGGTTGGTAGGTCACACTTTTTCTAATGAGCACGTATATCATGAATTAAGTACTATATATAGAAAAAATGATTATTATATTCTGTAAGAATTCCTCTAAACAAGTACCCTTAGGACAGAGTTTGAGAAGTACTTTAAGGTCTAGGGTATTTTGATACCTCACTCATTTTATAAAATATACGTAAAAAGCGTTGAATCGAATGATGTTTATCCAAATCACAAGTTACTACGAATTTGTAGATAAATATCGAAAGTGTAAATTTGCAATTCCGTAAATGGACTGTTATTCATGACCTAGCAATTGTCGCTGATCATCTTACCAAAATCCTATTTCATTAAAACCGATGTACTAACACGGCATGCATGGAGCCAAATCTGTTCTTGGCTGTGAGGTTATTCAGTTGCAAAGAAGACTCTAGATCTTTCATATTGACTTTAATGCTTCTGTTCCGAATCGTCGAGAAAAGCGCCTGATTTTCATTAGCAAAATGCAATTCTATGTTCTATTATACTTTTGTTTGTTTACATTATAAACACCTTTTATGTAACAACTGATCACCAGGGAAACCTCAGGTATGGTTTTAACTCTACATGAGTTTTTGCTATCACTAATGATTTTTCCATTATTGATCTCTCTTACATTACTGATTTTCGGATGTAATAATTATATATCAGTTTTGCTAGATAATTCTATTGGTTCACACAAAGGAATGCAACGTACATATTCTCAATAATAAAGAGATTTCATTTTTTCAAAAAATGCGGTTAATTAAATCCGATTTCTCAGTTTCACACCATTGCCAGTTAGTATTTGCGCATGAATCAGCTTACGTTCAAATGTCCGAACACCCAAGATTAAAGTGATTTGATCTTAATCAGTAACCTCTTCATGTTCCCTATTTTGTCTCTATGACCTCGCTTAAATACACAAAGTCCGATTAAAATATTTCCTAAAACATACAAAGTTAGGACAATTGATTTGTATTTATTTACTTCTTATTCTCCTTGAATATCAGTGTAATTTGGCTAATAGACAGACTTTTATTCCCACACTTACAAGTTTTTTTTTATCACATTGATTTGTTAGGTGAAAAACTTAATATTATTAGTTAGAAATATAACCATTAAATAGAGGCCCCAGCTGATAATGCTGATATATTTCGTCTGCAAAGAATACATGTTGCACAATTTATATCGTTCTCTAATGATGTTACTGGTTGCTCAATTGTGTCAACAATTTTATACTTTACCATCCTGACCATGAATTTAAACAGTTCAACATTACTTTACCTTCGAGCAAAACAAAATACTTTCTTCTGCTTTAGTTATTGGCCTTGGATTTAAATAATGGCTTCATTTCACAGTATTGTTGTAATGCGGGTGTACGAGAAAGGAAAGGTAAATTATTCAAGCTCTCTATTTCCTTCTGTATATTAATATATCTAACAAACTCCAAGTTAGTAAAGTGCATGTATCCAGAAACAAATGCACTATGTATACAGATCATTTCGTCCTCCGATATTATTAAAACTAAGGGTATTATGCAGGAAAATTTGAATATCAAAGTGTATACTTTAAATTAATGTATAGATTTAATAGTGCTTTTACTTCTGTTGCATGAATATATTACAATGAGCTAAAATATGAGTTTACATGTTTTAAAGTTAATCTCACTGTTACACTAATTGACAAGTTAGAGTCAAGTTGGATGATAACAAATAGAAAACATTGACAACCATTTTACCTATATTTACAACAATGGCATCATCATTATAAGCTTATAACTATAAACATAACTACGGCAATTGAATGCTAAACCCCTTATCATCCAAACCGAGGACTATGAGGTTGGGGTATATTAATCTAATCTGGAGACCTTTGTCAAGGGCAAAAGAACACTGAAACCTGCTCAAAGATTCTAACTAGTGTACTGACATGACCTGATGTGCGTTGGTTATGAGTAGCAACAGGTTCGAAAAGAAACCCGTCAAAACTGTTTTTGAGAAAATCACATCCGGTGCAATAAAACACAGGAAGTAAGGGGGCAGCTTGAGATTAGTTTAGTAGAACTATATATATTTTTAAGAGAGTTTGTTACTCCAGAGGATAAGAAGCATTGGCAAATCGTCGTACACCAGAAATACGGATCTCAAATACTTATGGTGACACGCGAGTCTAGTAATGCATGACACCTGGACAAGGCGAGGACAATCAGCAGAGTAGTCGCTGAACTCTATTGGCCTGATGATAATGACAATTTGATACAATTCTAAAAGTCTTGTGACGTAAGCCAGGAAGCATGAGATAAAGGAAGGTCAAGAGTGACCTTACGTCAGATGTCATTAATGTATACACCGATTAAAAGAGTGCTGATGGATATAGAAATACTGGGGGTGCGCACACTTTTTCAGCATGCGAGCTACTTATCAAATGACCAAGCCAAATGAACTACCGTCCACAAAAGTGCAAAACAAAAGTGAATAGAACTACGTTTTCACCATTGTTTTTTTTTTACAACGCTGTAGTTTTGCATATTTTTACGGGACTATTGTTACAACAAAGCGTATTAACAGCTGGGACGGTGAACGTTTGTTCAAGTCCTTTTCCTAAAATATAGGTTCCTACAACTGGCTAAAAAGTCAAAAACGCAAAGCCAAAGTCTCCAACCGAGCATATTTCCTTACGGTTAAGGACCGGTAATAAACTGCCTGACAAAGTCATGAAGTTACCTCAGTTTTTTTTTTACCCAATTACGGATGTATTTGTTCACGATTTTTATGCGATTTTGTTTACTTGCGATGCGGCACTCAATTGTTGTCCTTCACCCTCCCTGCTGCTATGAATTAACCAAAGCTTTTATCCAGACCTATACGATATCTGGATCTTGGGTCATGTAGATTTATTGTTATAACTCTGAAAGGAAAAGCTTGTGCTTTTGAAAAAGAAATATTTTAAACATGATCAGGTCCATATCCACTGAACAGCAAGTATAAATATATAATGTAGATCATAATTATCTACTTTATTAAAAACAACCAAAATAGTATAGTTATCTCTGATCACTTTAGGTATCAATGTGTATCTCTGAGTAACATAAATCACATCCGTGCTTTTATCTCTACCTCGAGAAAATATTTCATCTGGATTAGATTGTGTCCAACATCACATCATCATATATAACGAGATTATTAATAAATACACCTTAGTCATTTATAGATGGGGCTTCATCAATATCTATGATAGAATCAGTAATGTCGTCACCGTCTTTATTAACTGATTTCTCTTTTTCGTTAAAATATTTAAGTACTTAGCAGCAATAATACTCACTTTGTAAATATACTTTTCTCATTCTTAACTATCTAATTATTAAATCTAATAATAATTGTGTTTTACCTGATCCAGATGCCTCTATTATAATCATTCTTACCGAATTTGGTATTGCTGGATGGTGCTTTACTGTTTCATGTTTTCGTGTCGTTGAAAAGTTAATTATTGTATCCATATTATTAAAAACATGCGTCTATATTGTGCTCAATGCAGATTAACTACACCCACTGCTGGATTGACAACGATAAAAATAAAAAAATAAACGACGTGCTTTAACAGGTAAATGCGTGAAATGCGGCACAAAAATTATAAATTTATATCCATGTCTGATTCAGGGACAAAGACAGGTGGAGATATTTCTGTTTCATTAAAAAAATTACCAGGATTACCATGGCTAAAATATGTTGTTATATGCTGGATATAATTAATGTGGTCCTTGAAATTTGTCCAATGGCATAAAAGAGAAATGGGTCCAACCAAGAAAAAGATAGCTCCACTGAAGTCTTCTGCAGGCAGTATCATTCACGACAAGAGCAAGCAGATTGAACGCTGGGTGGAGTACTTCTCTAAAATTTACTCCAGATATAACAACGTGACCAACGGAACCCTCAAAGCCATTGTATGATCAAACTGGACGAGAAATCTACTGCGGCAGAACTAAAGAAACTGATCATAGGTAAACCGCTAGGGAAGGATGGCATCCCAGCAGAAGTCATCAAGTGCGGCAGCAGTGTGCTGTTCATGCACCTTTAGGAACTTCTCTTCCAGTGCTTGGAAGATGGCGTGGTCCCACAGGACACGAGAGACTCTGTATAAAAACAATAGCGACAAAAGTGACTGCAACAACTACAGGGGCATGTCATTTCGTGGGTAAAGTCTTCGCTAAAGTAATCCTGAACAGACTGCAGATGCTTGTTCAAAGAGTGTATCCAGAGTATAAGTGCGGGTTCCGCGCAGACAGGTTCACAATCGACATGATCTTCTCAATCAGGCACCTGCATAAGTAGTGCAGAGAACAACACAGACCCCTCTTCATGGCTTTTATTGACCTCACCAAAGTTTTCTATTTCTTCAGCGGAGACGGACTCCTCAAAATCCTGATGCCTTACAAAGTTGTTATGCATGGTCCATCCTTCCAAGACGAGATGAAAGGCACAGTGCATTATGATGGCTCATCCTCCGACGCAGTCAACATCCATACCGGAGTGAAACAAGGCTGTGTCCTTGACCCCACGCTATTTGTCATCTTCTTTGCTGTTTTGCCTAAGTATGCCTTTGGGACGTCCAAAGAAGGGATATACCTGCACATGTGTTCCGACGGCAGAATGTTCAACCTGGCACGACTGAAGAAGATGAGCAAAGTAAGGAAAGCAACCATTAGGGACATGCTCTTTGCAGATGATGCTGCTATTGCCACTCACACAGAAGCTGAACTACAACGCCTGATAAACCAATTTGCTAAAGCATGCGATGAATTCGGGTTGACCATCAACCTAAAGGAAATCAACGTGATGGCTTAGGATGCTGACCCTCCCATTATCATCATCAACAACTACAAACTAGAAGTAATCATTGAGTTCACCTACCTTGGCTGTACCATCACCAACATCCTCTCACTCGTATCTGAGCTTAAAAAGCGGATTAGAAAGGCGTCAACAACTCTCTCTAGATTGTCGCAGAGAGTGTGGAAAAACAGAAAGCTGGCACTGACCACTAGGATCTCTGTGTACAATTCCTACGTGCTTAGCACTCTCATGTACGCCAGGGAAAATTTGACCCTGTATGCCTCTCAGGAGAAGATCCGAGTGCCTTTGACATGCGTAGTCTTATGTGCATACTCAGGAACACCTGGAGCTATCGTGTGACAAACAATCAGGTGCTTGAACATGCCAAAATTCTCAACTTGGTCACACTCCTGCGTCAAAGTTGCATCAGATGGCTGGACCATTTATGTCGATTAGATGACGGAAGGATCCCAAAAGGACAGTCTTTTCTCTAAGCTCGCTTCTCACAGAAAATCAATCGGACGGCCACATCTCCGCTTCAAGGATTTCTGCAAGCACGACATGAAAGCTCTTGGGATCGATGTTAACACCTGGGAAGAGCTAGCTCTCGACAAGTCCAGCTAGCCACATGCTCTGTTCACTGGACTGAAAGCTGGCAAGGAAAAATCACGACAGCTCTCTAATGCGAAAATATCTCAGATGAAGAGGATACACTTCCAAGCCAGACCTGATTAAACCTTCGAGTGCAGAAACCATAGCAAGGATTGCTACTCCCATGTGGGGCTCCATAGCCACAGAAGACGCTGCACAACTACAAACTGGGACAAATCTTATATGCGCATTTCCATCTTCTCGCGAGACTAACAGAAGCCAAAAGCATCAGGTCCTGGAACTAGACTCGATATAGGACTTGATGATCAAGACCTACTAAGAACAGGAGAACATCCAGTAAATACGATTGATCAAGTATGTCATGTTCATGACGTTGCTTATAATATTAAAGATTTTTATCAGCGGCATCTTGCAGATGTGACAATAATTCATGCATTAAATTATATGGCTAATAAATCTTTCAGAGAAAAACTCCCTAGTTTCTGCTATGAAAAGTAAAATAATGCTATGGCTGGTAATTACTTATATAATTATTATAATGGAATCTATTTATTATAGCCCGGGAGGGTATTGGAGAGGCAAAGTGTCTACTGACTTTAAGTCCGTTGACAGATCTCATGAATGGGTTGCAAGGTTACCAAGTATAATATCTGTAATAGATAATGAAATTACTCGTGCAACTTCCATAAAGCCTTTTAATTCACTAACATAGCGATAATAGGGACAACGACGTGAACAACCAGTATTAGCTAATGTAACTGTGAGATATTTATACGAACTAGGAAAGCTTGAGGGTGGAAAGAAACGAGCTTTCGGCCCTACCTGGAGTGTGACCACACATACAACTTCTAGCGTGGTTAGATCCATTGGAATACCTGCCATATACAGACTAGATTCCACTGCCCCTCGACATGGATTTGTGCGTGAACAATTGCAGGTACCACTGCGTTCACTTATGTAAATTATCTTTTCTGCGTCGATTACATTCAAGATAGGTCAGCATCGCATTGTCTTGGACTTTTATTTGAATATTGTCATACAATTATTGTTTTACAGCTTGCACAGTGATTAGTATTTAGTTGTTTTAGTTTATAATAAATTCAGTATCAATATTAATGTCACGCTTATTTTGTGTCACATTGGTTATAAGACGCTATTTTTTTTTCTTAATGACAATAAGGTCATTAGTAATCTCCTCAGTTATCACGTAATATATAATTATCCTATGTAGACGAGTTATTCGTCTGACGCGAGATACTACAAGACAGACTAAGTTTGAACATTCAATTCGATCATCGACAATCCAGACATTTGTATGAGATATAGTTAATCCCTGTGACGAGTGAACCGTTATCGCGTATCCTAACGTCCGCGATGATTATCCATGTTGAAATGCATTCTCAACAATATCAACAGCGACCAAAACAATATCATTTATTAAAAGATTTTGTACTCCGCCACCTGAAATTTAAACTTCAATATTCTGTCGTCCATTAATGTTGGGCTATAACATAATGGTACATGTAGATTTGAAAACTTTTCTTTAAGGAACGTAAATAGTTGGGTTTTTTTTGCAATTTATCACGAATTATCTTTGTACTTGCGACTATTAAATCAGTGGGTCTCCATAAAGTCCAAACACCATTCATAGTTGTCTGTAGAATTACTTTACGCATTATCTCACATTATATTTTATCTGGCTGTAGTCTAATTATTCTTTTAAACTTTTTCAGCGGCTCACCATGGATATATGGTCATCATTCATTTCTTCTTCATAATCTACATTATTCTTTTACCATTCATGTGGAGACTTCAAACAAATGGCGGTGGTTGAAAATGATCGCCATATATAGTCACAAAAGTATTTTCTTTTTAATAACCATTCATGAAATGTTTTAGTGTTTCTAAGAAAACAGTGTCTCTCTCGTATCATATACTTCGGTATATATTTTTCACCCATTTGCTCAGGAGTCTATATGTATCCGCAGCATCTGAAGAAACTATGACATGTGCATGATTTAATCCTAGTTCTTTTACCTCCATGTCGAGTTTATGTGTAGGTATCAAAACAATCTGATCTGAATGGTTGTTCATAAATAATTTAATCGCAATAGTTGTTTTACCTGACCCTCCACACCCATTACGATAAAGTCTTATGTCTAGCCACAGGATCGAACACAGATGGTGCAGATGACTTTGATATTTGATTATCATTTCTGTAATATATCTCCTTAATTAAAAACATCAGCAAATTCAGAATAACTGAGAATATTTTCTTGCTTTATCCTCCATGTCCAACAGTCATCAATAGCGAGTAGCGGTTTTAATAAATCTTTATATTTGTATGTATATAAATTGAATCCGTAGCGACTCTAACAGCTTAACGAGGAAATCAATTTACCATCAACTGTAGATTTAAATAAACATATGCAAGCATTGAAGATCTTAAATGAGAAAATTGCGGTGAGTCGATCTCATTATAGCTCACAATGTTACCTAGCTTTGTCCCATCCCATAAATAAGCATTACATCGGCTTATAAATATGTTTTCCTCCGTTGTCAGCTTGTCTAACTTATCATCTTCCATAATCAATCTAGTACAGTCACGTTAATAACCCTATGAACTGCCTTAAATAAACTCTCCGATTATCTCTCTAACAAGATCTTTTGCAAGTTTTTCGTTCTGCTTGTCCATGCATTTACGTATATTATTAGTAATTTTAATAATTTCATCTTAGGCAAGATGAGGAAATTCTTTCTTGGCATCTTGTATATTGAATCTATCCGGTTCTGTAACCAAACTTATTTTTGTGGACTATATGACATAATTGCTTCATGTACATTGAACGACATTAAAATTCGAGCATCAAGCATATACCTTAATAACACTATTGGAGCCCAACATTTTTCTGAAATATGTCTTCCAAACCAAACATAAGTAATCAAATGTAGGTCAACCGCGAACTCGAATAATTATATACATGCAAATCCGGTTAAGTCAATTTCTGGTAAGGGTTCATTTATCGAAACTCTGGTCATGTCATGTGTAGGGTGTCCGAATCTGTCAAAGTATTTAGAATAATCACCATATCCAAGAAAACTCCCAGGATAACATGCTGCCATGTTTATGGAGATAACAAAATTATACACGCATATAGTATTCCATAATCCACGTTGCAATAAATTCTAATTTTGTTGTTTTCCATGAATGTTTCTCTTGGGCGAAATCGGCTGCAACCTATGGTACGATAAGACAGTTATTCAGTAGTTGTGTAACTTTGATATCTTCAAAAGTATATTTTAGTGCAATATTTTTCATTTCTTCATAAAGAGACTCTGTTATGTAAATGTCAAAAGTAGATCGCAATTAAAATGACCAAACATATACAGGAACACATTTGCAGATATCTTTGATAAAAAAATATGACCATTATCAAATTTAACCATTCTGTCTCGATGAAATATTATTACAGCATCAGACAATGCATGTGCATTATGATAAATAATCGATATAGGGCTTCCATTTTTAATATATTTTAGTTCGACCATCTCTCCGGTTAATTTTATTTTACAGTTATATGGAAATCTTAATAACTTTTCTAGTTCAGCAACATCCTTAATAGATGCACCGAAATATGCAACCGTTTCTGCCCATTTATATATTGGTTATGTGGTAAATCTGTTAAACCATTACCATGTATCGCATTTGTGTTATGTTCTGTAACGCGTTCAGCTACACAGCTTTTTTTTTACTCTGACAGCCTCATCGGTTAGAGATACGCAACCTAAGGTTTATCATTCAGCGAATACATTCCATTGACAACAATAGTTACCGGGTAATCTCGCTCAAAATACGATCTATCAATGGGGCCCCTAGTAGACCAGTGGACTAAAGCACTGTCCGTTACGGATCACAGCCATCTCTCCTCTGTCTGCGTAGGTTCGAGTCTAGGATTCGGCGAATGTGGATATGTGAGAAAGCTTGCCAGTAGCTTCTCATGGTTCGGTGGTTATTTCCGGTTCCCGGTTTCTTCCTCCACCATTAATATTGACCGCCATGAATAGCCTATCGTGTGCTGAAAAATGGCGTTAAGCCCAACAACAGCAACAACAACAATTTATCAATGCCAGTCAATATTCTAGATTTGGATTTATTTTTTAATAAAACCATAATTTTTCCCTGATGTATATGAACGAGATCTTTTTTATCACGGATTGTCAAAATATTATCGTCTGTCTCTACAATAGATTTTACTAAAATAAAATATTTTTGATTATCAAGGTGGTTAAAAATTACTTTTCCTCCTTCGTCATTCATCAAATTAATGATGTCAGTTCCAACTCTAAAAGATGACCACACATGAGCAGCACCATCGTCACAAAATTTCTTTTAGGCTTCACGAATACGTTTGGTTATATCCGCATCGCTAAAGCAAAATCTTGCATCCAAAGACTGCATTAATATTCTGACAGTCTTAGATTATCAAGATCAAATCTAGTACCAGATAGTTCAATTGCGGATAATTCATCCATTATTACAATTAAGACTGATAGTCAAATTGAATTAGATTTTTGGTTGAGTGGCTTTACTCTGTATCCTCTGTATACCTGTCAGGGATGGTTTAGTACATTTTTTATGATCAAAATGTATGGAATTGGAGGTGATGATTTGCTAAATGCATATTTGATTGATATTTAATTGATTAAAGTCTAGTACTGACTGAATAGTTATTAAGTGGGAAAACGATGAAGCCTGCATACATCCTAAACTGCCACTTTCACTTTCTATTATATTACAGATTTAGAGATGCGCTGTCCGCATTGTTGCCATGAAGTTTTGTGAAAAAAGTTCACATTACCCGAAGTTGCATATTACAAACAATACGACCTTGTGGCTGGCGAACATGCATCACAGTGAATACGATTGTAGCAAAGATTCCACAAGCCCCTGCCAACAGTGCTCATGTCTAGTGAACGTAAAGTGTTCAACAATTTCACAAGTTTCTCTGAAGACAAAGTGTATCGCGCTGCACCGCAGAAACACAAGTCTTCTTTACATCCGACTGCATAATCTATAAAATGTGGTCCGACATCAGCCTATATATTAACTTAGCTTGATTCTTTCTGCACTTATTTTGTCCCCCATTGATCCATCTTAAGAGTCGTCATTTGTCCCACGTTACATACCGGAACAAGGCATCTTAATCCAATTGTTTTATCAATATATAGCCATGAAGTTTACTTCGACAGATTCACTTTGCTGCAAATGATTTGCCATCATACAAGTGTATCATTTTCTTGTACAAGAAACAATATTCTGATTGATTAGGCACTACATAATCATAGACCTTACCTGTAATGTGCACTTATCTTTATATTATCATTACCTTGCCAACTAACTTTGCTACAATTGATTTGACATGATATAACCATGGCATTTGGATGGCCATGCCACCTTCACCCAATAGCTTTGGCATTATATAACGATCCTAATTACTAGGACAATGCACTTCTTCCGAATTGACATGGAGTTATATTAATATGGGATTTTCTATACTGGACACATTACTTCATTTTATTTGGCATTATATAACCATGGCATATGGCTGGATAATGCACGTTACCTCAGTTGTTTTAGCATTATATTGTTTCGAGTCTCTGCCCTTGAAATATGTAACATAAAAAATGTGAAGACTACAAACTGTAAAATTTAGCAAGTAATTTTTTTATCTAGAACTCAAAGAAAATAAAAAATAGGGCATAGAAAATTAAATCAAAATATAATCCAATAATTAAAGAAACAAGTCCTAGTAATGCAATATCCTGAGTTACCTCCGTTCATGCCGCGAAAAGATCATGCGTTGAAGGCAATGACTTGTATGTCATAGCCTGCAAAGTATTTCTGTATCAACAGTCTTTCGTTCTATAGGAGCAATTTTATTCCACGTATGAATTTATTTTAAATTCCAACGAATGTCATTCTCGAAGAGTTATAACAGAGTAAATACTGATTTGTATTAAAATATTTGATGAAAATATTATTCAAACCACACTGGTCATAACAAAATGTATCTTACGGCACGACTGGTAGAATCATAACAATCAGTCACAAGAAAATAAAATAATGTTTGATCTGATGTCAAAAATTTGCATTTTCTACAAATAACAATTACCTAATGGAAAAACAAATTATTATAAATATCTATTATTTTTATACAGTGAGGTCGGTTCATTACATCACGCATTAGCGAAATGCTTTTGATAGGCAAGAACGATTTTTTTCCAGCGAACAGACGATGTAGGCTATATAATCTATGTATAAATGCTTCACTATAACACGATACCTTTACATCACAGAACTTTATATTAGTAAGTAGTCTAGTTAGGGATATTCAGCTGTATATAATTAAGTAATTGTGTTCGTAGGGTATTTATTTTGTATATTGTAAATTACTGTTACTGTAGCAGCACGATTACATGTTTACGTTTTCAATGAATCTTCTTAAAGTATAATGCAAGTACTTTATGTTCTTGTTTGAGACTTAGCAAGGGATTTGTATTTGCAATAAAGAATTGCATTTTATTAAGAAACATTTAGTACAATATCCATCATATCAGACACACGTTCACTTCTAAACGAGTTTATTGTTTTGTAATGTTGTACCTATAACAAAATTTGTATACATAACGTATATAACGTCAATACATGTTCTCGCATTTACCCGTGTCATGCATATCGCACGGTGTTAGATTATTTTCAGCTGATCAGAGTGAACATATGCGCTGTAGAGTTGATCAAATTGATCCATAATGATCGAAGTCAACGTGGTACTAGCTGCAGAGCTAACCGTAGACGTTGACCATAGCATACGCAAAATCGAACCATAACAGCCGTAGATCCGATGAACTGTTTAGATGGTCAATTTGCAGATGATTGGGCATTGCTGGCTGAATTGGTGGGCGCTGATTGCTTACTTGAGCAAGGAGTGGAATGGTTGCTGGAAACTACCCATAATGAGCTTGCTTGACTGACTAGTGTGACTGGTAGCCAATTGTGATATTGATGGGAGTGTTTTGTATTACCTGATGCATGTAAATATATTTTTGTTTGATAACTGTCCAAACAATTCGTCATTTTACTACTGAGTACACTATGTCAGTTTTCACTATTTGAGTGAAATCATCACTTTTACTATTGAATAAACCACGTCATTCTTTTGAGCGTGTGAAATTATGTGAAGCGTTCAACTTTGTCCTTCTGCTCTTTATGGTCATTTATTTGTATTTATGTATGGAGAGTTCTTAGGTTTGTGCGTATTATGTAAATTTGTTCAATACTTAAATCGTATACATACTTGTATTATTTAATATTCATTCTCATTTAAGTCGTACATGAAAATAGTGTTTGTAACACAAACAAAAGTATTTTGTTGTAAATTCGAAATCCCAACTCGGTTAAATCACCACAGACATTTTAAACAGAGTCTTTTTATAGTATAACCTTGACATTTACCAGCACAAGGCAATTTACTCCAATTGATTTTTCGTAATATACACATGCTTTTATCTCGTGAAAGGAACCTGAATATAATTGATTGAGCATTACATAACCATCGTCTTTACAAGCCACTTTACTCCATTTAGTTTGGCATTAAATTTGCATGGTAGGTGACTGGATGATGCATTTTAACTCAATTGTTTTGCATCATTCGCTTTCATTTCCATTGGAGTTTGCTTGTAGCCAGAAAAGGTCAATATATATATATATATATATATATATATATATATATATATATATATATATATATATATATATATATATATATATATATATATATATATATATATATATGTGTGTGTGTGTGTGTTCTGGTGCAATTTCATACGAATATTGTTATTTTGACTTATCAGTGGCTTTCATTACATTTTTACTTTGTTGTACACGGAATATTGTGTTTTTATTGTGAATATTTTCATCTAGACTTACCTGTGTCTTTCACTATTTTCGTCTACTTTGCTTTGGACCTTGTAGCTTGCAAATTTGTTCTAAATATATATTCAATCTAGGAGTGCCTTTCATCTATACTTACCTGCCTTTCCATATTTGCGTCCTCTTTGTTTTGTACAAAGTTGTAGTCCCTAATGACTATAATGCCTAGATAATTTTTGCTTGAATGACATCAACATGTCATTTGTTCTATAGTTCTATGTGTTCGAAACATCATGCGACAATCAATGCTGTAGATAATCCTTTTTTTTTCGCATCAATAGTGAACTTGATTTTTCTAATTATTAGACCTATGTGATGTCATTGGTGTTTTCTGTAATCTGGCATGTGTTTTCTGTTATTTGCAACATGTTCAAATATAGAAATAAGACTTTTGGAAAGAACATTGGCAATTTGACATAATTATGGACAAAATTAGAACACTGTTTTCATCCATGTAGAGAAACTTCCCTTTATCACTCGGACTAAATATGAATACACGCACATATTGTACATAATGAAAACAACACTAAAACATGGAAGAGGATATTATACCTTTTAAAATTAGAATATTGGCTGGTTGTATAATTGGATTTATAAAACCATTGGTCAAAACAAAACAACATCGAAAGGTAACCGCTCTTATGCCTGCACACATCAAGCCATATACCGTCACGATTCAGCACCCATCACCAAGCAAAATGAGCTTATGTAACACGAGCATATGTAACAACGGTTTAGTGCCATCATTTTTTTTGGTGACGCGTGCTTAGTCGTGACAGTATATGGGTTGGTGCGTACAGGCAAGGCGATGGGTGCCATTTACTTGCCGACCTGGCTTTAAAACTCTGTAAAGTACGAATTTAATTTTTCTAACTTGTATGATAGTATTGTTTGTATTAAACTATTATTTCTGCCCACTATTATCAAGATTCTACTACAGAATCTAGGGATGACACAGTCTGTTCCGTCTGGTATATATTTATAATTTTTTGTAATACAAAACTCACATATACCTTGATTCCCTTAATAGATATTTGGAACGACTGTGTGTACATATGAGAATTGATTAATAGGTCGTCATGCGAGTGTCTGCAACGCACGAGCTGATGTAACAATGATTCAGTGCCATCATTTTTTTTTGGTGATGAGTGCTTAGTCGTGACGGTATATGGGTTGGTGCTTGCAGGCAAGGCAATGGGTGCCATTTACTCGAGGACCTGGCTTCGAAACTCCGTAGAGTACGAATTTAATATTTCTAACCTCTATGATAGTATTGTTTGTATTCAACTATTATTTCCGGCTACAATTATCAAGATTCTACTACAGAAGCCAGGGATAACACAGTCTGTTCTCTCTGGTATATAATGGTACTTCGTCAGCTGCAAAGGAGAGTGTGATTATTGTTTACGAAGCGAGCTATTTTATTCACTATTAAACGATGGTGAACTGATGTATAATTTGCAATAAAATTCACCAATAAAATGTAATAAAAACATTTTTGTTAGAAAGTAATTTTCTCTTACTTTATCTAAGTTCACTTCTGTCATTTACAATTTTTAAAAAATAGTAATTGAGCATTATGTGAAAGTGTTTTTTCTCTTGGCTGCTATAATCGTTATCGGCAATATTGTCATCATTAACTTGCCCTAAATATGTTTAGAAAATGTGCTTTCATAAGTTTTCTGTCTGATTTGTTCTCCTCAGCACTTAATATCGGGATTATTTGAGCACATTTTATTAATTTAACTTCAGACATGCATATTGTCTTTAATTTTTTAAACGTTACTATAAACATCAGAAGCAAAGAAACTCTCTTAATTTCGAACATTATTTAGTAGATAGCCATAAGGACATCTAGATCCAGGGCCACAATTATTACTGAATTCGCCCAAGTAATTAAAAAGATGGACTGTACAATGACAATCCTGTCAAAATGTTTTATTTATTATGGCCTGTAGAATGACAATTCCAACAAGTGTAGCTAATCCAGGATGTACATGGACATTACCGACCAGAGTTATATGTCATCAAGGGTACTATGACACGCTTTCGTGCTTAGAATTCAATGGTGAACAACGCATAATTTAGTACTTTGACTTGGTCCACTGGGAGTAACTTTTCTGAATTATATCCAGTACAATTTAAATATAGGACTTACACTTGACATTATTTGCATTATCTATTTGAATCGTATGCTGAACAAGCCTTACATATAGGTATTCAGTGTTACCGACTGGGCATATATAAGGACTTAAGGGCACCATATTGACCTGGTGTGATCTACTGAGCACCATCTTACATAAATGTATGCTTGATAAACAAAGTTTAAATAAAGTAACTGGGCATGAAATACTAAGCATCATCATTCCGTATAATTATCTTGAGAACATTTGAACCAAGGGCATGATTACGAACCGTTAACGTTCACATAAATTCTTGATTTGACCCATCTTTTACCATCTCTTTTTTAAAAATGAGTCAGCATGGTATACATATGTATCATCATATTGGTTATCAAAGTTATACCATTGATTGATTGACAGACATTCAAAACCCTCGTGAAATAACATAGTAAATGTAGGACGAACATATAAAATCTTCTTAAGCGATTCACGTAATACATGACTGTATTATACATCATCTTTGTGAAATCAGTATATCATAGTCACTAAAACATACGTCCAATATCATCATGTGAGACATAAATATAAAATAGACAATAGGTAAGATACTCGAATCCATGTGAGATTGATCTTATGCTTTATCACGTGATTATCTTTTCTTCTTTTTCGCTCTCTTTGTCATTGTCTTAACTATTTATCTTTAGCTTGTGGTCGGTACACCTCTCCTTGAGAACAGTGTCTGTAGGACATGATACAAAATCCTTATGAGATCAATGTCCAACAATGACCGTATGACATACATTCAAAATCCGTATGAGATTGATCTTATGTTTAATCATGTGACTATTTTCTTTCTACCCTTTTTTCACACTGCCTTGTCATTGATTGTCTCTATCGTTTTCATTAGATTTTTTATGGGAAGTTTTCTTTGTTTCTTTAGCCTTATATGATCAATCGATCTCTGTTTAATTTTATTGTGTTCAGATCATTAGTGAAATAAATAAATGTGAGCGTCAAGCAATATGTTTAGACGAGTTAACATTGTCCCTTTCTTCCTTTGCTTTTCATCAGAGTTACAGTTTGTTTTATCTAAGGTCATCTATCAAGTTTTATACGATAGACATAAAAAGTTATGTATATACAGACAGTTACTTATTTCCATCCAAACATTGAAGCAACAATAGATGTATGGTACACTGTGTTGTAAAACTGATAATATGATGTATTTTATTTACTTTGATTTATTTCATAATATTATGGGAACCTTGTGGATTTTCATTGCATAGCCCTAGGACTTAACAATAGTTGTAACGTTGATATATTTTGTTGGTTTCACTTAATTATGTTCCTTACTTAAAACAACTATTATCAGTTTGTGCTCTTATAATATTAGCAAAATATAAGAAGCAATACGAAAAGAAAATTAATAAATGAACTTACTGTCTTGCGAAGTAAATTTAAAAATAATTTTAGAATTAAAGACACGAGTAGTAATAAATTGGCGTTCTGAATAAACGACAGTAAAAATCCAAATTAAGTCAAACGCTAAAGCTCTTGCTCTGCTTATGTTGTGTTGATGTATCAACGGCCTTTCTGAAACACATTTTTAAAACTCCAGATTTAAGATCATAATAAGTCACAATGAATGTATCTTTGTGAAACTAATCTAGGTATGTGCATTCTGTAGTTCGAGAGCTATTGCAATATTTAGAAAAAATGTCCAACTAAAATGGCACTGAATATAAGAATAATACATATTAATTATATTTGATTTGAAGCGCGAATGTATATTTTTGCAGTGAGAAGATTATATAATCCTCTATCTAACTTCAGGTTGCAATTGATATTTTCTAAAATGAAAATATATAATGTAAATTAACCCTCTAGAGTGTTCCTAATGTTTACTATATATAATATTAGTTATTACTAGAAAGTCTGTGACTGAAATTATAATATATGACCTGGACATTTATCAGGTACACCAGGTATATTGCAAGGCAATCCCAATAATATACATTCAGAACAAAAGAAACCGTGAAAAATGAACCTGGTAATAAATTTAATAATTTAGCTAGTATTTGTTAATAATAGAAAAATAAGATAATAATTCAGGTCAAATAGAAAATAGGACGACTTAAATAAGCACAAGGTTATGGCCATCATAAAACATACATTAATATAACAAATAATGAAATATGTTGAAAAGCATAATCCTTATAATAATATACCTTAAACAAATATATCACCATATAATCGGAACATTGTTATTACTGCAATTGATCAACTCATTATGGGTGGAATAATACATCCTGTCGGCATTTCGGCAACTTTTACACTAAATGCTGGAATAGTTACTCTAGCGTGGTCAGCAGCCCCAATAACTTCTCCCAATTTAAATTGTTTGTTCTCGATTTCCTTCTGACCTTTTGTGTGAACCTCTGTAAGTTTATATCGTGTTTAAATTAATTATTTTGATAAAAACAAACTTAATAATATGGTTATCTATAATATGTTTTAACCTCTCTTCTTTTTAAATAGTATTTAAAACGCAATTACTTGATTAATTTTTCAAGTAAAATTTAAGTAGATAGTCAGTTATAGACTTAACAAAGTTTCAAACGGATGCATAAGAATATTTTTATTTTTCCTCTATTACGGTATAGTTGGAACTTTAATGTAGAATGAATGATAGGACACGTAACAACTAGTACAAAGAAGGACTTGATATAGGAGATGTATTACATTTTATATGATTTCATCGATTCACAAGTCACATCCAAAAACTTGTGTTTTTTCTTCTATGACAGAATTTGTGGCTGGAGGTTTCTCAAATTCTCGATAATTTTTTATCCACTTGTGTTCCAATATATATATATATATATATATATATATATATATATATATATATATATATATATATATATATATATATATATATATTTAAAGAGATAGATAGATAGATAGATAGATAGATAGATAGATAGATAGATAGATAGATAGATAGATAGATAGATAGATAGATAGATAGATAGATAGATAGATAGATAGATAGATAGATAGATAGATAGATAGATGGTGAAATTAATATTTTTTCTTTATCTTTGCTTGTTCTAAGTCATTATGACAGACGGATCTTGATCATCCTTCAGCTTAAAGTCACTTAGAAATGCGAAGAATAGACCGTGTCCTATTTTCTATGCAAATATGTTCGACTACACTTTCACCCAAAATGAAGGGATGATTTAAACAACTACTAAATCACAGAATGTTACTCTTATTAAATTCTTTATTTCTTTCCAACCTATCATACACACAAAACACGACACTGAGTTAAATAGTGAGAATAACCGATACATTTGTCCCCAAGATTATTGCAATAAAATAAAAGCTTTGACAACACTGTTTTTTTTAGATTAAGTATATTTGGTATATATTGGAGTCATAACTTTGCTTTACATGAACTTGCCTGCTTCTCAGGTACATCGATAGTTTTAATGTATGTCTGAATTTAGAGAACTTGTCCAATTGCATATATGGTTATGTGTCGAACGCAGACGGATACACCTGCAAAATAAAACGAGTATTTTATTGTACTGACATCACAGTATTTCTAGAGAGAGATTGATATTTGCATCTTATTTTCGAAGTATCAGCAAAAGCGGGAACAGCGATAGCATCTAGATTAGAATTAAAGTTATAATAAAATCAACTGCATATTGTCAATTGTTACTTGCTAAGAAGTGAGTTACAAATAAAAGCGCTTTTAATAAGTGTTTAAATTATTCATGGAAATGTTTGTTTTCATTTGTATTATGTGTAGCAGATTGTATTGTACATATGAATTTGTTTATTATGTGTATTAGATATCATAGTGCATAGGAATTTTGTTTATTATGTGTAGTAGATATCATAGTGCATAGGAATATTGCTTATTATGTGTAGTAGATATCATAGAGCATAGGAATTTTGTTTATTATGTGTAGTAGATATCATAGTGCATATGAATTTTGTTTATTATGTGTAGTAGATATCATAGTGCATATGAATTTTGTTTATTATGTGTAGTAGATAATATAGTGCAAATGAATTTTGTTTATTATGTGTAGTAGATATCATAGTGCATATGAATTTTGTTTATTATGTGTAGTAGATATCATAGTGCATAGGAATTTTGTTCATAATGTGTAGTAGATATCATAGAGCATAGAAATTTTGTTTATTATGTGTAGTAGATATCATAGTGCATAGGAATTTTGTTTATTATGTGTAGTAGATATCATAGTGCATATGAATTTTGTTTATTATGTGTAGTAGATAATATAGTGCAAATGAATTTTGTTTATTATGTGTAGTAGATATCATAGTGCATATGAATGTTGTTTATTATGTGTAGTAGATATCATAGTGCATAGGAATTTTGTTCATTATGTGTAGTAGATATCATAGTGCATAGGAATTTTGTTTATTATGTATAGTAGATATCATATTGCATAGGAATGTTGTTTATTATGTGTAGTAGATATCATAATGCATAGGAATTTTGTTAATTATGTGTAGGAGATATCATAGTGCATATGCATTTTGTTTATTATGTGTAGTAGATATCATAGTGCATAAGAATGTTGCTTATTATGTGTAGTAGAAATCATATTGCATATGAAGTTTGTTTATTATGTGTAGTAGATATCATAGTGCATATGCATTTTGTTTATTATGTGTAGTAGATATCATAGTGCATATGAATGTTGTTTAATATGTGTAGCAGATTGTATTGTGCATATGAATTTTGTTTATTATGTGTATTAGATATCATAGTGCATATGAATTTTGTTTGTTTTGTGTAGTAGATATCAAAGTGCATAGGAATTTTGTTTATTATGTGTAGTAGATATCATAGTGCATATGAATTTTGTTTATTATGTATAGTAGATATCATATTGCGTAGGAATTTTGTTAATTATGTTTAGTAGATATCATAGTGCATATGAATTTTGTTTATTGTGTGTAACAGATTGTATTGCGCATATGAATTTTGTTTATTATGTGTAGCAGATTTTATTGTGCATATGAATTTTGTTTATTATGTGTAACAGATTGTATTGTGCATATGAATTTTATTTATTATGTGCAGCAGATTGTATTGTGCATATGAATTTTGTTATATATTATGTCTAGCAGATTGTATTGTGCATATGCATTTTGTTTATTATGTGTAGCAGATTGTATTGTGCATATGAATTTTGTTTATTATGTGTAGCAGATTGTATTGTGCATATGAATTTTGTTTATTATGTGTAGTAGATATCATAGTGCATATGAATTTTGTTTATTATGTGTAGCAGATTGTATTGTGCATATGAATTTTGTTTATTTTGTGTAGTAGATTGTATTGTGCATATGAATTTTGTTTATTATGTCTAGCAGATTGTATTGTGCATATGCATTTTGTTTATTATGTGTAGCAGATTGTATTGTGCATAATAATTTTGTTTATTATGTGTAGCAGATTGTATTGTGCATATGAATTTTGTTTATTATGTGTAGTAGATATCATAGTGCATATGAATTTTTTTATTATGTGTAGTAGATATCATAGTGCACATGAATTTTGTTTAATATGTGTAGCATATTGTATTGTGCATATGAATTTTTTATTATGTGTTGGAGATATAGTGCATATGAATTTTGTTTATTATGTGTAGCAGATTGTATTGTGCATATGAATTTTTTTTATTATGTGTAGTAGATATCATAGTGCATATGAATTTTGTTTATTATGTGTAGCAGATTGTATTGTGCATATGAATTTTGTTTATTATGTGTAGTAGATTGTATTGTGCATATGAATTTTGTTTATTATGTGTAGCAGATTGTATTGTGCATATGAATTTTTTTTATTATGTGTAGTAGATATCATAGTGCATATGAATTTTGTTTATTATGTGTAGCAGATTGTATTGTGCATATGAATTTTGTTTATTATGTGTAGTAGATTGTATTGTGCATATGAATTTTGTTTATTATGTGCAGCTGATTGTATTGTGCATATGAATTTTGTTTATTATGTCTAGCAGATTGTATTGTGCATATGCATTTTGTTTATTAAGTGTAGCTGATTGTATTGTGCATATTAATTTTGTTTATTATGTGTAGCAGATTGTATTGTGCATATGAATTTTGTTTATTATGTGTAGCAGATTGTATTGTGCATATGAATTTTGTTTATTACGTGTAGCAGATTGTATTGTGCATATGAATTTTGTTTATTATGTGTAGCAGATTGTATTGTGCATATGAATTTTGTTTTTTATGTGTAGTAGATATCATAGTGCATATGAATTTTGTTTATTATGAGTAGTAGATATCATAGTGCATAGGTATTTTGTTTATTATGTGTAGTAGATATCATAGTGCATAGGAATTTTGTTTATTATGTGTAGCAGATTGTATTGTGCATATGAATTTTGTTTTTTATGTGTAATAGATATCATAGTGCATATGAATTTTGTTTATTATGTGTAGTAGATATCATAGTGCATAGGAATTTTGTTTATTATGTGTAGTAGATATCATAGTGCATATGAATTTTGTTTATTATGTGTAGCAGATTGTATTGTGCATATGAATTTTGTTTATTATGTGTAGTAGATATAATAGTGCATATGAATTTTGTTTATTATGTGTAGTAGATATCATAGTGCATAGGAATTTTGTTTATTATGTGTAGTAGATATCAAAGTGCATAGGAATTTTGTTTATTATGTGTAGTAGATATCATAGTGCATAGGAATTTTGTTTATTATGTGTAGTAGATATCATAGTGCATAGGAATTTTGTTTATTATGTGTAGTAGATATCATAGTGCATAGGAATTTTGTTTATTATGTGTAGTTGATATCATAAAGCATAGGAAGTGTGTTTTTTATGTGTAGTAAATATGATAGTGCATATGAATTTTGTTTATTATGTGTAGTAGATATCATAGTGCATATCAATTTTGTTTATTATGTGTAGTAGATATCATAGTGCATAGGTATTTTGTTAATTATGTGTAGTAGATGTCATAGTGCATATGAATTTTGTTTATTATGTGTAGTAGATATCATAGTGCATAGGAATTTTGTTTATTATGTGTTGTAGATTTCATAGTGCATATGAAGTTTGTTTATTATGTGTAGTGGATATCATAGTGCATAGGAATTTTGTTTATTATGTGTAGTAGATATCATAGTGCATAGGAATTTTGTTTATTATGTGTAGTAGATATCATAGTGCATAGGAATTTTGTTTATTATGTGTAGTAGATATCATAGTGCATAGGAATTTTGAGGAATGAGCATTGGGAAGAGGTGGATCCGTTCCTGTCTTTCATACCTGCTTTAATCAGGGCTCAAAACTGTAACCTTATGACAGTGACTCGGGTACGTTAACAACTGTGATAATGTATCAAAAACTATGAGATTTACTCACCTATCTCGAACTTTTTAAAACACATCTTCCTTGAATGCACCACTGCAAAAGCAAAAAGCGTTTTTGCACATATGTGTAAAAAATGTTAAAACATTTAAATTGTCCACCAACACATGCACAATTTGGCCCATTTACACCGAATAAAAGATCTCTTCCATTGACTAATTTTGAATAATTGTAAAATAAAAACACATTTTGATATGTTGATTATTTTCTGTTGTTGTTGCTTTTATGGTCATATTTAGTGATATAATTTGATGTTCTAGTATATGTTTGAAGCTTGAGACCTAGAGTGAGGCTACCTTATGTCTTCCACATGCTGTCCCTCTTGCGGCAAAGAGATTCTTCCCAATTTGTACCCCGGTTCTTGGATTGTAACATACCAACATATCACAGATCTGTTCTGGCAGATTCTAAAACAATTAGTGTATTGCTCGAAGTTATTATTAATCATTTCAAGCACAAGACCGCAAAAAAGCGTAACCTGACGTATAAAGCAATGGTTAAAATAAATAATTTATTCAGTCACAATCTAAGGAAAAAGGCATAAATTAACGTATAACTAAATATTTACTAGGTTACTTAATCAGCTACGATAAGACGATATAACCACCTAAGTAAATTATTACCATGACTACGTAACTGTCTTAGATGACAAAATTCCCGGTGAAATCAATTTTACTACAATGAGTTTTGTAATCCAATTTGACTCAACTAACATCCCTTGACTGTTGATTCTGCTGCATACCGAAAACCATTAGCGAATCTCAAGTCACAACTAATTTAACTTGGATCTTTTGATTTTTTTTTTCGTCAGTTTCCTATAAAATCAATGCATTAATTATAATCTGAACAAACAGCTAGACTATTACGTTTATATTACGCACAAACGTGGACCTGAAAACAATCTTTAAGACATTTGACTATTATGGAATAGACAAGATATCAGAAATATAATCAAAGTTTTTACGTGTTCTGATGACTCAAAGGGTTATTGGTACGAACAAAAGGCATCTCACAAATTTTATTAAGCCATACATTAGTGAAGATAAGTTGCAACGCACCTTGTATTGTTCATTTGCAAGAAAGCCGTATTTATATTTACTGCAAGATTAACTGAATTATGTTCTCTTCATAAAGAACAAACCCGTCGTGTGGAATACTTCTACTGTTTAACTGTAAAGCTAAAGAAGTCTAGAAAAACATTTATATACAACAATAAGTTATATTCTAATAATGATGTCTTTTATTGCCTTTATATTTGATACACTAGTAAGGACCTTATTACATTAATTTCGTGGTTCCCCGTAATAGCCTTCATGCACTGTTCCGTACAAACCTTGCATCTGTTTATATGTGTACTGTAAGGTCTATTATTCATTATGTTCCTGTAGCGTAAGAAGATTTTTTTGAATTATTTCTTTAAAGGCATAAGGTGTTTGCTACATATTCTTCTTAGTGCACCGTAAGGTCAATTTTCTCTTTTGTTTCGGTGTAACTTAAGTATCTTTTGCATTTGTTTCCTGAAGTACATTACGGATATTTGATCATTTATTTCTTACTGTACCGTACATTTCCTACTCTGAACCGCTTATTTGTCTCAACATTGATACTTGTCCTCAGAGACTTCAGTGATTATGGTTATTTATAAATAAAGTATGTATTGCCTTTCTATCACCTGGCTCATAATAATATATAATTATATATATATATATATATATATATATATATATATATATATATGGGTTCCAAGGGTTGTTATCGCCGGGGGCAGTTGTGGGAGATAAGCACCCACTTCCCCTAGAAATCCCCCAATGGCTTGCGTCTGTGATAGCCTCTGACAACCAAATCCAGCTCCAGGCCTTCATGGGTGGCTTAACTACTAAGCCCGGCGGGACCTGTTTAAACTAACTGGAGAAGGGATTGGTGGCGAGTTTCTGGCGCCTAAAAACCAGATGCTTCGGGCAGATGGGGCCCGTTAACCTTTGGATGGTAGCCCGTCTAGGAGAAGGTAAACTCTGATTTCAAACCCTCGCTGCCTTGTGACTATACCCTTACATGGGAAAGGCTAAGGGAGTAAACCCCAACAGAAAATCCGGAGACGGATTCCCCAAGGCGACTTGTCACTGCATTTAGTGACATCTCGGCAACTCCTGCGACGCCGCTGGTGCCATGACGTATCGGCTTGTCCTTTCCCTTGGATCCAACAGCTGCGTGGAGAGGGAGAGTCAGTTGCATGGGCAACAGCTGATTCTCCATATAACCTTGCCCAGGCTTGCGCCCTGGAGAGGACACTCCAGCTTCGCTTCACAGCGTTGACACAACACGGGAAGTAACAGTTACCGGTTATAAGTCACCACTCGATTGGCGTAGAGATAGACGCCAGGGGTTGCTTCCGACAGTGGGAGAGACCAACAGATCTCATTGGACAGCTATCGCCCGCCTCAAGCTGGGCAGCCCCCAGCCAATAAGGTGCCGTCACGCCACAGCTCGCCTGCCTTGCTGGGTGCGCAGGGCTTAAGATAAGTGAGTACCTGACAAGCGGGCTGCAACTACAGCACCAAGGAAAAACAAACGAAAATCAAGAAAATCAACAATCCTCAAGCTAGGTACCTGGAACGTCCGGACTATGCTGACAGGGCTTTGAGATGATCTCCAGGCAATCAGTGATGTTCGAAAGACTAAAGTCATCAACGACGAACTCGCAAGACTCCATGTCGATATCGCCTCACTTCAAGAGACACGGCTACCAGATTCAGGGTCGCTCAGAGAAAGAAAATACAAATTCTTCTGGCAAGGAAAGAGCTCAGACGAAGTTAGGGAGTATGGTGTTAGTTTTGCTGTCAGAAACTCAGCTGGCAAAGATAGAACCCTGCCAACAAGGAAACGAAAGACTGCTATCTCTTCGGCAACACACCACAAGCGGGCTAGTTAATCTCATCATTATTTATGCTCCCGCACTCAGGGCCACCACAGATACTAAGGAAGCGTTTTACAACGAGCTCGACTTGCTCATCGACAATATTCCGAAGGAAGAGAACTTGATATTACTTGGCGACTTCAATGCTAGGGTGGGTGCCGATCACGACTCATGGCCGTTGTGTCTAGGAAAGTTTGGCATTGGGAATGAAAACGGGCAACGTCTACTAGAAATGTGCTCGTTCCACAACCTCAGCATCACCAATTCATTATTTCAGACAAAACCACAGCACAAAGTGTCTTGTAGGCATCCACGATCCAAACACTGGCACCAGCTGGACTTGGTTATCACAAGACGTTCAGTCGTGAAGGGTGTGCATCTTACTCGTACATTCCACAGCGCTGACTGCGACACCAACCACTCTCTAGTCTGCTGTAAATTTAAGCTTCAACCAAAGAAGATCCACCACTCTAGGCAAGTGGGTAAACCACACATCGATGTGAGCAAGACGTCATATCCAGACAAGGCTGAAGAATTCACTTACGCCCTCTCCAATGCGTTCAGTTCAGAACCTCCCTACGGCAGTGCCAAAGAGAGATGGGACAACATCAGAGATACTGTGTACAGTGCAGCCATAATAATCTTTGGTAAGAAGCAGACAAAGAACATTGACTGGTTTGACGCCAATTCAGCCACACTCATGCCATCAATAGAAGAGCGTCGCAGTGCCCACCTGGAATTCGAGCGTTCTCCCTGCGTGAGGACACTACATGCATATAGGTCTACCAGAAGCAAAGTGCAGAGGTTAGCACGGCAATGCGCTAATGAATACTGGCTTCTACTCTCTCAGAGCATCCAGTCTGCAGTAGACAACGGAAACATCAGAGGCATGTATAATGGCATAAAGAAAGCAATGGGTCCAACGAAGAAAGTGACAGCTCCACTGAAATCTTCTGCAGGAGATATCATTCACGACAAGGACAAACAGATGGAGTGCTGGGTGGAGTACTACTCCGAACTGTATTCCAGAGAGAATAACGTGACCAACAATGCCCTCAACGCCATTGAAAACCTCCCTTGTCTGACCAAACTGGATAAGAAACCTACTGAGACAGAAATAAAGCTGGCATTAGAGAAACTGACCACAGGTAAAGCTCCACGAAAGGATGGTATCTCAGCAGAAGTCATCAAATGTGGGGGCAGTGTGCTGTTCACACACCTTTATGATCTTCTCTGCAAGTGCTGTGATGAAGGTGCAGTACCTCAGGACATGAGAGACGCCAACATCATAACTCTGTATAAGAGCAAGGGCGACAGAAGTGACTGCAACAACTACAGGGGCATATCACTTCTCAGCATCGTGGGTAAAGGCTTCGCTAGAGTCATCCTGAACAGACTGCAGACGCTTGCCGACAGAGTGTATCCAGAGTCTCAGTGTGGGTTCCGCGCAGAGAGGTCCACAATCGACATGATCTTCTCCATCAGGCAGCTGCAGGAGAAATGCAGGGAACAACACAGACCCCTCTTCCTGGCGTTTATAGACCTCATCAAAGCATTCGATCTAGTCAGCAGAGACGGACTCTTCAAAATCCTGACGAAGATTGGATGCCCTCCAAAGCTGTTAAGCATGGTCCATTCCTTCCATGAAGACATGAAAGGCACAGTGCAGTATGATGGCTCATCGTGCGAACCATTCAATATCTACAGCGGAGTGAAACAAGGCTGTGTCATTGCCCCCACGCTATTTGGCTTCTTCTTCGCTGTCCTGCTTAAGTACGCCTTTGGGACGTCCACAGAAGGGATCTACCTGCACACGCGTTCAGACGGCAGACTGTTCAACCTGGCACGACTGAAGGCAATGAGCAAAGTAAGGAAAGTAACCATTAGGGACATGCTCTTTGCAGATGATGCTGCTATAGTCACTCATACAGAGGCTGAACTACAACGCCTGATGAACCGCTTTGCTAAAGCATGTGATGAATTCGGGCTGACCAACAGCCTAAAGAAAACCAACGTGATGGCTCAGGACGCAGACCCTCCCAGCATAACCATTAACAACTACAAAATAGAAGTAGTCAGAGAGTTCACTTACCTTGGCTCTACCATCACCAACAACCTCTCACTCGATGCCGAGCTCAACAAGCGGATTGGAAAGGCGTAAAAGACTCTCTCTAGATTGTCGAAGAGAGTGTGGAACAACAACAAGCTGACATTAAACACTAAGATCACTTTGTACCGTGCCTGCGAGCTTAGCACTCTTCTGTATGCCAGCGAAACTTGGACCCTGTACGCCTCTCATGAGAAACGATTAAGCGCCTTTCACATGCGTTGTCTCCGTCGCATACTTGGGATCACCTGGAGCGATCGTGTGACAAACAACGAGGTGCTTCAACAGGCCAAAATTCCCAGCATGGTCACACTCCTCCGCCAACGTGGCATCAGATGGCTGGGGCATGTGCGTCGAATGGATGATGGACGGATCCCCAAAGACCTTCTCTACTCTAAGCTTGCCTAAGGCAGAAGATCAATAGGACGGCCACATCTTCGCTTCAAGGATGTCTGCAAGCAGGATGTGAAAGCTCTTGGAAAAGGGGTCAACAACTGGGAAGAGTTTGCCCTCGACAATTCCAGCTAGCGAAATGCTCTGCACACAGGTTTGAAAGCCAGCGAAGAAAAGTTACGACAGCTCGCTGATGAGAAAAGATCTCAGAGGAAGAGGATGCAGTTCAAACCAAAATCTGATTCATACTTCAAGTGTATCAACTGCAGCAAGGATTGCCACTCCCGTGTGGGACTTTATAGTCACAGAAGACGCTGCACAGCATCAAACTAGGACACCTTTCATGGGCGCATTTCCATCGTCTCTCGAGACTAACGGACGCCAACCAATCATATATATATATATATATATATATATATATATATATATATATATATATATATATATATATATATATATGCACATACATATACACACACATATATATATAGATATATATATAGATATATTTATATAGATATATATATATATATATATATATATATATATATATATATATATATATATATATATGTGTGTGTGTATGTGTGTGTGTACAATTTGATAAATATCCAGCCTGGTATTCAAGTAATATCACATTTTGAACGAAACAGCAATGTAAAACCTTCGCCCATATTTATATATCGATAATTATTTACCCTGGATGAAATTTGTTTTATATCAGTTAACATCTATTCATACGGGTAGTTTATCATTTTTTCACGCGTTAAATTTCAACATCATCTATAGTTCATGGAATATGAACATTTAGGCAATAATGATATTGCGTAATATTCATGTGATGGATCTGGTGTTAACAATGGAAAATATATTGAATAAAATTATTGTTCACATTGCGATACACATCTTCTTCAAACGTTAATGATTAAAATACCCATCTATCTACACACATATCTTTTTAAATGCAAATTAGAAATCGACCGCTCGAACTTTCAATTAATCAGGAATTTAGGGCTGTCTTAAAATCATTGCATTGGAACATGCAAACACACTGTCGTTGATAGGAGCGTCTTCCAGTAAACCATTGAGTGATGTTTGCCACACAAAGAGGTAATTTATGTCACTGATATATCCACTCTAGTTTCATTTTTTGTCGATTATGCTGCACCAGCATAAAGCCAGATAAGAAGAGAAAAGTCAATGGTATTATTCACTACAATGCGCCGGTAAAAATTGCAGTTTTTGGGCGAAGACGGGTACAAATTTAGCATGACGATCATGAATAAGGTATGGTTACCCATCAAGTATGTTATGTCATGTCGTTAATAATATAGAAGAATCCTGAAAGTTACTGACTAAATAGCACATCTAAGGTTAACAATATCTACACAAGGAAAAATTGTTTTTCTCACAACATACTGATATATCTCTGTGATATTCGATGCATTTTAGAGAATCGCGATCGCGACCTATATATTTTGGATTTGATGCACGTCTACATCGATACTAACCCTTGTTGCAGAGTTCTGAATAATGTATTTCGTTATCACTTCGTTCCAGAATACTTGCCTAATTACAAAAAAATGGCCTGAAGATAAATGCAAAGCTTCCGTAGTTGCTGTCAAACCAGGATAATATGCCTGGTGGAGCTTAAGATGTTCCTGTTCAAAATAGATAAACACTAAATACATCATGGGTAGTTACTGAACCAGGATACTGGATACCCAAACAGTCAACTCATTACATGCCGTAGAAAGCAAGGGTATGCTTGTCTGTTGCATCGGTCTATCTACGAGATAACAGTCTTGATCCTCCATGACTTATTACATTTCAAACACTGGATAGTTTTGTGCTCGCGTGTGTGAGCTTTTTAGCCCACATGAGTCCACCAATCGTCGACCGCAACCTCGATTGACCTCATGTCTGTATGCTAGAGACAATATTCGAACATACATATAATATCTGACCTTAACATGAATATAATTTTCCGAATCAATACCATATAATTTATATTAAAATGATTTTTTCACTATGCATGATGCTTAGGAATAGTAAATTGTTTAAATATTCTCTTAATTCAACAGTATAGTCAGTGAAAAAAAACAGTATATATACATTGAATTATTATTATTATTATTATTATTATTATTATTATTATTATTATTATTATTATTATCAGTAGTAGTAGTAGTGGTGGTAGTAGTAGCAGTATTTTTATTATTTTATCATTACTTTTATTATTATCGCCACTATAATCATCATCATTAGTGGTAGTAGTGTTGTTAGTAGCAGCAGTACTTTATTGAATTATTTTTATTATTATTATTATTATTAGCATTATTATTATTATTATTATTAGTAGTAGTAGTAGAAGTAGTAGTAGTGGTGGTGGTAGTAGTAGCAGTATTTGTATTAATTTATCAATATCTTTATTATTATCGCCACTATCGTCATCATCATTAGTGGTAGTATTGGTATTGGTAGCAGCAGTACTTTTATTACTATCACAGATAATACTGGAATAATAATATATTAAAGAAAATGTACACTTGCATCCTTTGTGGTTAACTTTCTATACATTTATATCTTTATCATCTACATTATATGGCATTGATGATATTTATGTCATATAGTTGTGTCCATATTTTCCTATGCAAGGTAACAATTGTTTTCAAATTTCGAATTTATACAAAATAACACGTAGTTGGTACTATTTGGCATATATAGTCAAATGAACTACTCAACGGAATTGTCATTAGAAACATTGACATCGCTTATAATAATAATAAATATCTACCCTGAAAATTGAAGAACGAATATGCAGACATACTCATTGTACATACCGGATAATGCACAAATCCTCGTCCATAAAGGATAGAACAATGTATCTGTGGTGTGAAAATAGTTCCCGGATCATGCTTCAAAAAATAATTGTATTCATGAAAGTTGTAGAACAAACCCGTATATAGCACGCATGCTCTGAAATGGAAAATGAATTATTGGCTGTATAAAGTCGTTACACACATGTGAAATTGTCCCACTTAAAAGCTAAATGCTCATTTTATTTGTATCTACGTACATAATATGGACATACTTGAATGTTTGCTCAAAAAGATAAAATGGAGAATAACATAAATATGTGACGATTCAATTTTATTCACTATTTTAATATGCCTTTTTAATTGCTGATATTAGAAACATATCTGTATAATCAAAATAGCTCACTTGTGCCCTCTATCTGGCTTATCATCATTCATTGTTTTCGCTTGAGAAATTGTCTTAAACAGATGCACTTTTATAGCGTTATATATATATCCATATCAATTGTACATACTTATGTTGTAGCGTCTTTTTGAAGGACTCCACGGAGCAGTTTGAGAATTTCCATATGTTTCTAATGTACGACCCATTCAGGTTGTGTTTCGGTTCATTTTCACTCATAATAAAATAGTCTTCAGGGTTACAAGCAGCAGCATCCCGATCACCGTCGTGGTATGCCCCAAGACTAGAAATAAAAATATCAGAGCATATTCCTAAGACTAATCTAGTTATTGCGCATCTTACAAATCAGAACTTCGATTACATGCTCCAATGTAATGCGCCGAATCTTATTCCACTATTGAAAACTACAACACACACACACACACACACACACACACATATATATATATATATATATATATATATATATATATATATATATATATATATATATATGTATGTATATTAAGTTCTGTAGGTCCATTACATTTGATATTAGTGATCACTTCTCCATATTAAGAGTATCCTTTATCCTCATTTTCGAAAAGTCCTTCAAATAATTGTGATGGCAGGAATTGCAGACAATCACATTTCAAAATATATTTTGTTTGATAATATTTTCGTATATATAGGACAAACATTTTTTCATGCCATATGACATTAAGACCTCTATCAGAAATTTAAAACAAAATGAATCTGATTGCTCTCTTTGAGGACGATTAACCTTGCTAGGTTGGAAAGATTACATAATTGCATATTTTTCTCAACGCTCGATTTACTAGCTACTGACATATGCACATGGATAAATCAGGAATCCTATGACAGGTTCTAGGGTGATAAGTCAGCATATTTAAATACTGGAGGCAAAGAGCCTTCCAGGTGTTCACTTACTTGTGTCCAAGTTCGTGTGCTGCTGTTAAAACAGTTCTAACAAAATCACGTGTCTGGATAAGCGAAATGCTTGCACCACGGTCACATATTTGCGCAAAAGGGCTTGCACCTGGAAGGAAGAAATAAAAACTTTATATTTCGTGATCATCTTCCTAATGGCTTTCGTTTAAAACTTATCATATGTTCACTGCACGAAAAGGAAAATATATTCCTTGCATACAAAGTCATGTCCATTCATAATATATAGGAAAGTTTATATATATATATATATATATATATATATATATATATATATATATATATATATATATATATATATATATATATATATATATATATATATTTCATTGAATTGAATTCTACATGTACTTCAGTTCATACATTGCTCTTGCGGAGCCAATAAACGTGTAACATGCAAACCTAATGTCACTTGGTGATACAATTTCATAATGTAGCTGAGACATCTCCACTGTATTAACATAGGCATGGATTCATTCAAAATATGAATGTGATACTTTGCAATTAATTTTGTTCGGAGCGACAATACTAGTAACAAAGGAAATAGAGCGAGAGAATAGCCTAACAGGTTAGGCAAGTATCAACGCCCGAAACAATTGTCCATCCATAGCACAAAACATTATATATACACAAAGGCGTGAAGAATATCTCTGTCTCTCTCTCTCTGTCTATGTCTCTCTCTCTCTCTCTCTCTCTCTCTCTCTCTCTCTCTCTCTCTCTGTGCATGTGTGGATAAAGCGACTTAAGCTTGATATCTTTCAACAGCTTTTTGAAGTTTATAATTGCTAACAAATTAAACTGTTTCTATTAGCTACATGAAATAATCTGAAACAATTTTGTGAATAATAACGAAGAGAAGAAATAGAGGAAAAATTAAAAGGACCAAGCTTCCATCTCTGATTAAAGATAAAAGCGATTGGCATTTCTGGCTAAAAAGGCGAAATCCGTCTGAGGTACAAAACATTATCGATACAAACAACGTTCTGCTTACTATCAGTCTAAAGTCGTTTGGCTTCTTTAATAAAAAAAACAACTTGCACAGTGTTTAACATATGTTTAAGTAGTAAAGGCATGGAGACGATAAAATATGTATTGACATGGTGAAACCCATTTAAACGACAAAATAGAAACCTACCCCTGTCAGCATACAGCATGGATATTTATATAGTAATAACGTTCGTCTTATATCAGGCGAGTCTCAGAATATTTACCATCTTTAGAAAAAGCGTAACCTTTTTGTCTCTGTCTGTCTGAGCATCTATAATTTCGTCTCTATTTATATACATCAGTCGACAAAACAACCCAAAGGACTGCCTGCATGTATGATCCAAGACTGTATATGACCTAGATGCACTAGTGTTTTGCATATATAAGCAAATTCAATTTTGTCTTTTGATAAAGATACTTGGAAATAAATCCAACATGAAAATGCTCATATGAATATCCATAGATTTTGATAGGCTGCATTTGACAAACATTGATAATATTGTGGATGTATGACGTCACAAATATGCCACTCTCTTGTAGTTTAAACCTGCCATAGACGTCGCGAAGATATTTCAGATCAGGTGATGGGCAATTATGTTGCAAAAGGTTCGGGATTCATGTTTTCACGGGATTCATGTTTACAAATAAAACTGCCTTCAAGATACCGATGGTAACACTTTAGTGCTGTAACAATGACACATTTTAATATCTAAATTGACATTAGTGTCGAAATGATCATTTGGCAAAGAACACCGAAATAATGTGTGTGATTTGGATTTTTAACGTAGCTTTAACAATTTGTATCATATCTCTACGATGTTTGCAGCCTAAGTTTATGGTAATGTCTAGGTCTGGGACATCATGCTGCAGACATATGGCACGATGCCCCACGCAGTCATATTATCCTGATAACATGCTGACCAGCACTAACACTAAGCTCTTAGTACTGAGTTGCACGCGTTGTACCATTTTTAAAGTCTTTGGTATGGTTTAGCCAGGGTTTGAACTCAACAACGAGGCAATAACACCTCTGCACTATTTTTGGACATGTCAAATTTGAAATATCGGGTCTTTAAATACTTCAATGTTTCATTTTGTGCCACTTGACAGTCTTTAAAAATCTCCTTAATTCTCAAAATGTCAAGAATTCTAACACACACACACACACACACACACACACACACACACACACACACACACATATATATATATATATATATATATATATATATATATATATATATATATATATATATATATATATATATATATATTTATAAACTTTCAGACACAAAGTAAAATACACCTACCATATGGGGTTATGCAAAATGGAAAGCATTTGGTACAAAGAGCTCAGCATCAGATAAATGTTTTGTTGTATTGTTTTTCGAGATGTTGAAGGTCATAGACTGTGTGCAGATTTTCCTAGACTTGAACATTTTATTATAGATATGAACATTTTATTATAGATATTTTTATATTATAACATAGTATCAGTTTATCTTGATTAATATATTATAACGTCGTTTCCTACTATAGTATTCAATAATGAGAACTTGTCGAAAACTGTGATATATTGGTTAAAATCACTGGCAATTTTATAACTCTTGGCTGAAAAAGATTTGTCCAGCTTTTGCTTATGAAATAATTGTATTTTTTAGAGTGAAAGCTAAAACCATTTAAAATGATCATGTACTATCTCTTAAATATCTTGATGTTTTGTAAGCGGTTCAGCGATTCATGAATAGTTTGCAGCAATTCTTAAGTAATGTCGTTGGCAATTGGCGCCCATCTCTTTTTAAAGTTTTAATAAATAATGAGGTTTTGGTTATCTCTAATTCATTGTCACGTGGAGTTCGGATAGATCGAACAAATTAACCATATTCTGCAATTAAGGTCATCATAAAAGGACGTCTTCTGCCTGACACAAAATGCGATTTATGAAATCATGTGGCCTTTTTAATATTTGTTTGATAAATATGTCAGTGTCATAATTGATTATCATATTTCTTGTACATTTAAAAGCTTATATATTAAGTTATTATTATGAATATTTATTAAATAATGTAGAAATAAGAACTCTCATACACCTTGATAATTAATAATATGAGTTGGTGTTTTATGGGATAGTACTATACAAAAGTTATTTAATGACCAAGCACTAGCGGTAAATGCCTTCGCTAATGAAACATACTGAAGACTGGTTTGAGGCAGGAGTACACTTTTAATGGTGCATATAATCAGAATAGATTTTGAAGGATATCTGCATGTGCCTGTTTCGGTTTCACCGACAAATGTCCTTATGTCCAAATATATATTCTTACTACCAAAAACGTTGGAGGTAACTTGAGCTAGCACTGTTGGTAATGGATATTATCTACAAGCTGAGAATAATGTCAATAATATCTATTAAATGATTTGGATTTGAAATGAAACAATGTTTGTTTGTTTAGGTTCATGTATATTGAGAGAGAATAGGTGTGTGTGGCAGTGTATGTGCGTACGTACCATTAGTCTCACAGCTAATGTTGTAGCCTCTATGCAACTGATGCCTAAAATAGTAACATTCCTTATATGTATTTTTAATGCATAATCATAAAATGGCATTTATAGCCAGGTACCAATAAATAATTTTGTTTTACTTAATAAAACAAAGATAGTTTATTCTCAGTATATCCGATTCTCAGTGTCTCTATTTCTGATTCACTGCTAGGATTTCATTTTTACGATCATATCCTAAGAGTTTGCTTAAGGGACAAAAAAAAACGTTTTACCAGTAATGTGCAAAGTATTAAATAAATATGTGCACAATACTAAAATTCCATATTTATAACTACTACAACTGATTTGGAGACTTGTGTAATAACCTTATGTGAAAACGTTTATAATTAAGTTATATGGGAAATTTTAATCGTGAATATATGTAGAAAATAGAATGGACTGAGTAAGAAAATATACACGGAATGTTTTGTCAAATGGAATAAAACATTATTTCATGGTAATTAAAAGCTAACATGTTCTGATCATATACTTTGACAGATCTCAAACCAGATTATTCTGAAGCTCGCTTTGTTTAAAACTTGACTTATCTAAATCCATGCGAATTTTTGTCTCGAGATTTCCATCATTGTTATTCATCAGCGTATATAATTGTCATCAAATTTATGTTTTGAGCTTGAGTTAAACAATTGGTATTGAATCGCATAGATGCAGTCATCTATTTAAATAGACAATCTAAGCAGAAAAAGTCATTGTTTTGCCGAGTTCTTAGTTTAGGTACATTTAATTTTTTTTAAAATTATTCATTGCAATTTCAAGGAGCTAATTTTGCACTTCATAGAAATAATGATCAGTGTGGAGTTATAGCGAACTCGGTTATGGATATTTTTATATAACATTATTGAGATGCATGCAAAGAATGTTAAGACAACTCCTTGTATCAGTTCCATTGTTACATCAGTAAGCCAGATAATAAAGACATATCGGTACTATCAGCACATCAACAAGTGATTTAGTTGGAACACCACTTTAAACCTTTACACTTGTGATAGAACATTAAGCATTATATTTGACTAAGTTCACAATAATTTAAGGTCGTTTCTAAATTTTCATTGTAATGACACATAAACAGATAATTTCCTGACGTTTAAATAAATTTTATTGACTTTCGCTCTCTTCTCATATATACTTTAAGACATCAAAATGTTAACCTTATTAACCTTTGGTAATTTTCACACCAAGATTTAAGTATAAATATAGATTGCTAAATTATGTAGCATATTGTTCACGTGAATAAAATTTAGGATTAATTTATCACATTCGTTAAAATTGCGGTCTTAATATTATGTCTAGTTTACTTTCAGTGTTACAGAGCAATTTCATTTTAGGTTTCAACCTTTAAAATATCAACACGTAACCACTACTTTAGTCTGATTATCTGGACCAAACACCGCTATCTAATTGTTTTGAGTCATCTGGAATTTAATATTTTATTTTATTTAAAGCTAGAAACAAAGTTTTCACCACACCTAATGGGAATAGTAGTAAATAATACAAATATTAACAAGAAATATGTTTCTTGGTCATAACCATAACACATTGGGTTATTATCTTTAGTATATCGTGAAACTACAATTGAAAAGGAATCATAGTCATTTTATCCACAAACAGGCGAGATTCACACATAATTGCTAAGTATTACCCAGTTTTCTCATGAATAAAAAGTCATTCTAGATGATGATCAAATTCATAATGTTCGAGTGACATAATTCTAAAATAGTCAACACATTTGCTAACAACAAAATCTTAATTTTGAAACAGAGATAATGTTATTCACTTTATTTATATACATTACGTAGTTACCCCACACATTTTGTGCATATGAATACGTTTTGTCTGACATTCCACTTTAAGGTAATAATGAACGAAATGTATACATTTTATTTTGTTTAGTTCTGTTGACATCTAGAAAGCCTCTTTAGAGATATTACATGATAGTTTAGCCAGAACGTGATTTCTATTTTCCATATTAATGCGCATATACATAACGTGACGATTTGATTGACTTTTCAAGAGACGCCAGTTTAATTATCACGCTAATGTAAAACTATTAGAATTTGAGTTTTATGAACATATATATATATATATATATATATATATATATATATATATATATATATATATATATATATATATATATATATATATATATATATATATATATACAGAGAGAGGATCACAAATGGTAACGATTTAAATTGAATTTATGAAACAAGTTGAGAAATATTCAGCTTTGTGCGAGCCTTGGCTAGCAAAAGCTGGACATTATTCAACTTGTTTCTGAAGTTCAATATTAAATCGTTACCCGTTTCAGATTCCTTTTCAACACAGTTTTGATTTCATTGGAAGTTATTTAGGTAGATATAGGAACGAATAATTTCGTTATTTCTGACAGACGGTGTACCTTTCATTTGTTGTGCAAAAAATATAGTCCCAAACAAAGCTGAATAGGTAAAAGTAAATTGTACCGTTTTTCAAACTAAAAATCAAAGAAAAAGCTTCCATCTGAATAAACAGAACATTTTGTCACCACAAAATCATTCTTGGGACGAACAATTGCCTATATTTTGAGATTTCTATCACCTTAAGGATATTGGGACAAAATTTTACTCATGGTTTGATATATATATCACCTTATAGATAATGTGACGAACTTTTATTTTTGTTTTGAGAAAACTATCACCTTACATATACCGGGACGAACTGTTACTTATGTTTTGATATTTATATCATTTTAAATATATTGGGATGAAATGATACCTATGTTTTGATATTTATATCACCTTAACGATGTTAGAACGAATAGTTGCTTATGATTTGAGATTTCAATTTGAGATTTATATTACTTTAAAGATATTGGGACTATCTGTTACCATAGGCAGTTGGAAAGAGCAAACCTTATTGTTGACAGTAACTTTAGCTGAATTATCTGTAACGTTTATATAAATCTTTAAACTCAGATGTGAAAATATGAAACTTTTTATTTGCTTATTAAATGTCCCCCATTTTAAAATAAATTGCTCTTCTTCCGATGGAAGCAACAGCGTTACGTATACTTACATGGTAAATAGCATAGCATGATTGAATTTTTTTGGACTCCAATTGCCGACTGTTGCGTGCCAGGAAGAAAGATCGTATATATATGAAGTTGCTTCTATATATTTTTTTCCTTTTATTATCGTGACGTTTGAACTCATTTGAGGAAATAAGCCTTCATGCTATAAATATAAAAAAATGAAAATATTGCATTAAAGGCCAAAATATTTCCATGTACAAGGCAAATGTTGAAAGAATTCAAAACTATGTATTACAACTTTTTCGATTCAAGTTTTAAATTTTGTATCGACATGTACACCAGGCTTTCAATACAAGTGCCTAAAGCAAAGGTGTACATTATATTTTAGAAGTTATTTAGGAGTTATTTTCTTCAGAATGGTATTTAAAAAAAACTAAGCTACAGAATAAAAGATATTGTTAGGTATGATGATCAGTACAAAGATAACATGTCACTTATTAGTTATTCATTCAAAATATCATGTTTAGAAATAACATCAATACTATAAAACTAATCATGTTGTAGATATTTGAGGATATATTATATTGAACTCTTCAGGACTCAGACACTACCTTCCAATCTCCCTGTGTTTGTTTCTATCTCAATGTATGTATGTATGTATGTATGTATGTATGTATGTATGTATGTATGTATGTATGTATGTATGTATGTATGTATGTATGTATGTATGTATGTATGTATGTATGTATGTATGTATGTATGTATGTATGTATGTATGTATGTATGTATGTATGTATGTATGTGTATATATATATATACATACATACATACATACATACATACATACATACATACATACATACATACATACATACATACATACATACATACATACATACATACATACATACATACATACATACATACATACATACATACATACATACATACATACATACGTACGTAATACTGGCCGCCATGAATAGCCTATTGTGTGCTGAAAAATGGCGTAAAGCCCAACAACTACTACAACTACTACATACATACATACATACATACATACATACATACATACATACATACATACATACATACATACATACATACATACATACATACATACATACATACATACATACATACATACATACATATATACATACATACATACATACATACATACATACATACATACATACATATATACATACATATATACATACATGTATACATATACACACATACATACATACATACATACATACATACATACATACATACATACATACATACATACATGCATGCATGCATGCATGCATGCATGCATGCATGCATACATACATACATACATACATACATACATACATACATACATACATACATATATACATGTAGCCATCGTTATATATATATATATATATATATATATATATATATATATATATATATATATATATATATATATATATATATATATATATATATATATGAATGATAATGAATAGTATATTTACAAATATTATAAAACCTCACCATGAATAAACCCAAGAAAATATTATCAAATACCTTGTATAAAGACGAATATTTTCTTTCCAATTTATGTATTTTTATGTTGTATTGTATTATATCATGAATACTATTCTAAGAGTCGTTAGTTTATGTTACGACTATCTATATATGGACTTATTTTTTTAAAATATAATGTCCAGAAGATATTGTGATTTTATCATTCATTTTAGTAACGAAGTTTTAGAACGTATAATCGTAATTAATTAATTAGTTTCAGCACAGTAACGTTTTGAGACAAATGTGTAAAATATTTATTCTAAGTAACCCCACTAAGAAACAGAATATATGGTAATGTCCTGGATGGTAACATAAAGCCTTTTCAAAGACAAATAAATGAAGCACTTATTGCTTAAATACATTAATACAACAAACAATGAGACTGTAAACTTTTCTGGATGCCTCTTGCATATTTTTCATCATGCAGTGATTTCGCAAAGCTAACAAATATTTGATTAATTTTGACAAGTCAAACGTTTTAGACTTTTGCGTTAAGACTCAGTTATTTCTGAATATTTATTAAGATTTTTTTCTGTTTTTTATGAGTCATAATTAGTATATGGTTTAGATATATAAAAATGTACAGAAAAAAACGTAATTGAGCCATTTTTTCAATTGATTGTAGAATTAAACAGTATAAGACATTTACTAGGTGTATTTTATGCAAGCTCATTAAACAACTTTTCTTTTTTATAGCTTGATATGAAGCACATGTTGTTAATCAATGCTTTTGAAAACGTACAAATTTTTTGGAATCTTTAATAAATAATAATAATGCGAAATTAATAAAAACATTCGCCTTCTACGATATTAACGCAGATATATGTTGGGATCATTTGAGATTCATCATTTGCAGTGAGTGGTATGAATACTTTTAGATACCTCACCGAATATTAAAATGTGATTTCCATAATAAAGATTTTTGTTTATTCTTTGTACACGCTTTTAGATCACTTGCAATAATGCATTTATGAGAGTCTATTTGCCTAATTACATCTTTACAATAGTCATTGCTTCACTCTACGTTGAATGCAAACCAGACTGTTACAATTTTGTGAATGATGATTTTATTTGATGCAAGTGTTCTCGGTCAATAAATGTACTCTATCATAAGCACACTAATTTGGACAGGAACCCGACGCTAACAAAATTTCTTACCAGAAAAAATACAAAATCAGTAAGGATGATACTGATTGATATACTTGGATCTGTTATCGATCTGTAGCGAAGGTTCACCTATGACAAAATACAAAAAAATAAGTTTCTATATTTTACAATATCGATATCAACATATAAAATGTTTTGTTAAATTCTTCTCAAAAGAAGTACAAATATAATCTGCTTAATGAGTATTATAAGATAATGGCTTACGCTATAATCAAAGTTTATGTACCGAAACCTTCTTATCTACGTTTTCATTAAGAAGCGAATTCAAATATGTCACGAGTGGTGATACATATATAAACAATCAGCAGTAGAGTGTCTATGATTGAAGGTAAAGATATTATTTTTACCAGCCTTTTGTGACATACAAAATCATGTCAAGCAATGTGTTTTGATTAGTGTTAAGGGCGGGATGCAGATGAACAAGTTTGGATACGTTGTAACAGAATTACATCTACAGAGGTTACATCAACGAAAAGTTGCAAACTATTGCGATTGGACGAGGTGCATAAAGGTACCTCGAGACATATGCAGCTTTTAGGTCAATGAAAATACTTTGCATGTTTTAAATGATTAATCGCTCGTTTTCAAATCATGTGCTCGATTTAACAGTATACACAATGAAAATGAAAGGAATGTTGATGTGATTCGGACTGGCAATCATTACTTACACCGTTCATAATGTGTGAGTAAGCTTCTCATATCTTCCTTTTCACATGTTCTATTCTAATCCAGCATTGATATTTAGCAACATTTGTACGATAGCTGCAACTAAATTTTTTTTGTAGATTTGTTATATTTGTAAAAGCGAGCATGACTATCACCGTAAATATTCTTTCGTCTGCCTTTTGTGACATAAATTAAAATGTCAAGCAATGTGACTTGATTAGTGTTAAGAGCGGGCGGCAGATGAACAAGTTTAGATACATTGTAACATAATTACGTATATAGAGGTTACATCAACACAACTTTTTTAACTATTGCGATCGGACGAGGTGCATACAGGTACCTCGAGACATATGCAGCTTTTAGGTCAATGCAAATACTTTGTAACATCAGAAGGATCAAACGTTGCTCGTTTTCGAATCATGTGTTAGCATTAACAGTATACACAATGAAAATGAAAGGACTGTTGGTGTGATTAGGACTAAAAATTCATTACTTACACCGTTCATAACTTGTGAGTAAGCTTCTCTTATCTTCATTTTCACGTTTTCTATTTTATACCCGGTGTGAGGGGAAGTATCTTTTGAATAATAGCTGCAATTGGATACGTTTAGAACATGTATTATATTTGTAAAAGCGAGCTAGACTATCTACATAAATATTATTCCATCTGCCAAAGAAACGTAACATATATAATATAAAATTCAGTTAACTGCTTTATCTCAAAGCAAGTGAATCACTGTAGTGATTAACTTGCATTGCAAGTGATTTTGCCTTATTTTGCCCTATTGATTGGCAAGAACTAAAGCAATGGAACATATATTGTTTAAATAACATTATTTGCAGTTTGATTATCCCTTGAAGCATCATGGGCATATAAAATGGCATACCTTTCTTCAGTGATACATGTTACCCATAAACATTAAGCCTGTGCTTTATCTTTCTCATGTTCAAAAGTGTTTCAAGTTTAAATAGTCAAGCAAGATTTTAGAATCAATGTCACAAATAATTAGATAGTTGTTTTCTATCTATCTATCTATCTATCTATCTATCTATCTATCTATCTATCTATCTATCTATCTATCTATCTATCTATCTATCTATCTATCTATCTATCTATCTATCTATCTATCTATCTATCTATCTATCTATCTATCTAACTGTCTATCTACCTATTTATCTATTTATCTCTCTCTCTCTCTCTCTCTCTCTCTCTCTCTCTCTCTATATATATATATATATATATATATATATATATATATATATATATATATATATATATATATATATATATATATATATATATATATATATATATATATATATATGCAATAAACTGACGACGACGAACACAAGTGATCCCTTTGGTGGATCCAGTGCGCTCGAAAGGGTAGTTATTCGCCATATGATTTGTATTCTTTATATATATATATATATATATATATATATATATATATATATATATATATATATATATATATATATATATATAATATGATAGATAGATAGATAGATAGATACATAGATAGGTAGATATATATATATATATATATATATATATATATATATATATATATATATATATGGATAGATATACAAAGGTTGTAGTGGAAATAGGAACGCAGTTTGCTTATATGTGTGTTGATTGATGAATATATATATATATATATATATATATATATATATATATATATATATATATATATATATATATATATATATATATATATATATATATATATATAAGATAATACCACATAAGAGAGTGATGTCTCGTAATCATAATAAACACTTACTAATTCCATACTCCTGAGTCTATCAATACTGCGATCTTGACATAATAGTTTTGCCTCAACTGGCGAGCTTCATCTGTGTGAATAATTTAAAGCGATGCTATAAATACAGTTAACTTAGCTCATTCCGTCAATAACAGAATTTTGAAGGATCGGAGTAATTTGTATACATTGATGTAATTGCGCTCCTAACAGTATCTGAGGAGAATTGTATGCTGTTAAATAATAAATCGTACTCGTATGCAGCATATAATGTGTGCTAACATTAAATTTACATAAGAATTTAGAATTAAACTGTTCAGTGGGTCAACTTGACCTGTTCCTGTCATATCATCCCTTTTATTTTTTCACTATAACTATTCTTACCTGGCGTCTTTTTTTCCTTTAAATCTGCTAGATTTTGATGTCGGTATATAACATATTCGTTCCTAGAACACTTTTCATTTTCTGGTCCAGTGAACGTTCGGGAAAGCAGTTGAAATTCATCTTGAGCTTTTCTGTTATGTACTATGGATGGATCTGTAATGATAGTTAACAATTAATCAAAATGAACGTGATGAACATTTAATAGTATTCAAAGAACTCCACTATTCTCTGCTTCACACAGAAAAAAATCAAGTTAAAGAAAGGTCTCTCAAAACAGAAAAGATTGCATTAATTACATGTATCTATCCTTCCTTTCTCGTGATATTGTTTACTTTCTTAAATCAAAAGACAGACACTTTCCATTTACAAAGTAATTGATAGGAAAGCAGATGACTCATATTGCATATTTGGAATTATACCATATCAATTATATTAAGAATTATGAACATAAATAATTAGACGCTTTATTGACTATTTTCACCTTCTGGTCTTTGGATGTGTGTACTAACATTAAATTTACATAAGTCTGGTCTTTGGATAAAAATAAATGCGATGAATGGGTATGAACATTACATATTCTATGTTTAAAATGTGATCGCAAACCTTTGTTTTTGAATACATTTTCATCTTGAATATGTGTTTGGTCCAAAAGCCGATATCTTTTGCCAATAATAGAAACTTTCAACAAGTTTTCCGGTCTATCATCAGTCGCCTCTGGTGTAAGCTGATAAATGCTGTCTCCTATTTGTAAGATTCCGCTCTAGTTTAGGAGGAAAAAGTGCAAATATACACAGAAAAAGTGAAGATGATTAAAAAAAGTGATTCATTGCTTATAGATCTACTCTGAATAAATTCTTTTGTTTTTTTTTAAATATGAGCTGTATTATTAAAGAAAACCACTCAGTACATACATACACACATACATACATACATACATACATACATACATACATACATACATACATACATACATACATACATACATACATACATACATACATACATACATACATACATACATACATACATACATACATACATACATACATACATACATACATACGTACGTATTTTACTTACGTACCTACGTACGTACGTACGTACGTACGTACATACGTACCTACGTACATACATACATGCATGCATGCATGCATACATACATACATACATAATACATACATACATACATACATACTACATACATACATACATACATACATACATACATACATACATACATACATACATACATACATACATACATACATACATACATACATACATACATACATACATACATACATACATACATACATACATACATACATACATACATACGTACGTATTTTACTTACGTACCTACGTACGTACGTACGTACATACGTACCTACGTACATACATACATGCATGCATGCATGCATACATACATACATACATACATACATACATACATACATACATACATACATACATACATACATACATACATACATACATACATACATACATACATACATACATCCATCCATCCATCCATCCATCCATCCATCCATCCATCCATCCATCCATCCATCCATACATACATACATACATACATACATACATACATACATACATACATACATACATACATACATCCATCCATCCATCCATCCATCCATCCATCCATCCATCCATCCATCCATCCATACATACATACATACATACATACATACATACATACATACATACATACATACATACATACATCCATACATACATCCATACATCCATACATACATGTATGCATGCATGCATACATACATACATACATACATCATACATACATACATGCAAGTCCGTGCATTGGTATGGCTTGAAAAGTTAATCAATATTTTCTGGTATATTTTCTGGAGTATTTTCTGATCGTTTGAATAAATATTTTTGGGATCTAGTTTAATACACATTATACTAGTAATGCTTTGATAAAAGCTACATTTATGAGTTTTCTCGAAGGTTAAATAAACTAAATCTCCCGCCCACCCACTTATTTATCCTGTTTATTTTATGAAATTATATTTAATTATATCTACAGTTGCTATACATTGTATGTACACTGCACCATAATTGTACACTTACGATGACTCTCTCGCACTGTTCATGTATGCTCTTGACACATTTGACCGTCATGTATGCCCCATGATCCATGTCCTGGTAGTACGCAACGGCCTTTTAAAATGAATAAATGACAATTTAGATAGAAATGTAGAAAGCCAATATAATGCATTAAACCAGTATATATGTAATGAATTATATAGGATAATACATCTTTGACTTTAAAGAAAACAATTCTTTTGATTTGTACGTATGTATTCGCTTCTGCAATAATTCCGGTAGGTAATTGAGGACAAAATACTGATTTAGAGTGATAATGCGAATACTGATTAACAATGCAAATAAGTAGGTTCATTTGTTTTGGTCTCCAAATGTTTGCAAGGATGATTACTTAAAGCTCGCAAAATGTTTTTATCAAGTTTTATTTAAAATTCTGGCAGACACTATTTGAAATTTAAATCTATAGATATGCATTTTGATATTGTATATTTTATTATTGTGTACTCGTGAATGGAAGATGAGAATGTATGTTTGAGAACGTGGATTTATCGATATAGCTGCAAATAAGATTTCGGTACATAAAAACTCTTCCAAAGTTTATTAATGTCACGGAGTAAATCAATAACATCCTTTGA
>JAEAOA010000305.1:95000-137500 GCA_016746295.1 Potamilus streckersoni
ATGTGGGAACTATATCCCAAGAATATGAAGAAGCACCTGTTTCCCACTTCATCTAGAGCATATGAAACCAACAATCTTGAAACAATATTTGGGTCATCTCCTTGTTATCTATAGCGGGCGCAATCCTTCCTACCATTATGTTAAACAGTCGTGTGCATCACTATGATAAGAGTCTCCTGCCACAGAGACTGTGTTACTTCCGAAAACGTTGAATGGCCAGAATCAAAGTTATTCCCACCTCGAGAACGAAACGATAAATATTATAAACATATTAAAACCTGTGCACTACATTCATTGACGAAACAAAAACATTTTACAGACAGCCGTGGAGTCTTTCGGAAAACAAACAGGCAAATTTGCCCAGAAAAAAAATAATCGGGAGGGCTTTGATATTCATAATGTCTTGCCCTCTGGTGTTGAGGATGACTGAACAATCTTAATCACTCCCATTCTGTAATAGGGTCGCAGAAAGATTATTTTGGTCCCAACATTCCTCCGGATAGTAATCGACATCAGATACATGACTCCTGTCAAGCTGCTCAGTCTGAAAGTACTCCTTTGTAGTTCTAAGAAACATTGAGTGCTGATCGATGTCATGCCTAGAAGCTGAACCATTTTCACACTGGCTACCTCAGGAAACTCACCAAGATAGTATGGCAAGACGTTCTTAAATTATTAGGCTCTCGAGGTATCAGTACTCTACGTATGAAATCGCATTCAAGATGGGAATCCTAAGCCAATGAAATGAGCATTTATTATAGAGGACATTCTACCGCGAAGTGTAAGAGAATAATCGATCTAAGCGTGGTACAACGAAGCGACTCAACGATTGCAATAATTCAGTACAAGCTTCAATATTGACTGAAGATCTCACAATCACTCTTGTATATATGTATGTATGTGTATATATATATATATATATATATATATATATATATATATATATATATATATATATATATATAAACATATATATATGTATGTATATATATGTATATATATATATATATATATATATATATATATATATATATATATATATATATATGTGTATATATATATATACACACATATATATATATATAGAGAGAGAGAGAGATAGATAGGTAGATAGATAGATAGATAGATAGATAGATAGATAGATAGATAGATAGATAGATAGATAGATAGATAGATAGATAGATAGATAGATAGATAGATAGATAGATAGATAGACATAGAGAGAGTGAGCGATAAAGAGAATGAGAGATAGACTGAGAGAGATAGACTGAGAGAGAGAAAGAAAGAGAGAGAGAGAGAGAGAGAGAGAGAGAGAGAGAGAGAGAGAGAGAGAGAGAGAGAGAGAGAGAGAGAGAGAGAGAGTTAATTGAAATGAGTGAGACCGAGTGTAGTACCTGAGCAGATATAAGCCAGGAGCACATTGAAAATAACAATCACGCCACTTTCCATTTTCAATCCTTAGGTTGGTGGATGTCTAAGTCAATATGAATTAGTATAGTTGATAAGAATGAGCTATATATACATATGCGTGCGAAATGTAACTATTTCTCTCTAAGTCGTAGCATATATATAGCAGAATTCCAGGCGGGGGAAATGATCCGTTAAAATTGGTCATGGCTCATTCTTTGAAACAGGTATAGACCTGCTTAACCGATATAAAACCTTTATTAGCTTTTCAGTCTTTGTAAATATTGACCTATTTAGCTTTATGCCTGCGGAATCTATATAAGATTATGAAACATTTTACCAGTAAGATTATAGGCAGTACTATAGACAAAGACTTATCATGTACGTTCCAACTTGATTACAACGTAAAAAATGGCAATTGTTAATAAAATCACTTAAATGTTGTACAACATTAAAACGTAAACGTCATTCACAACAGGTCATGCTGTACATTATCTTAGTTCCATTAGACATATACAACACACAATAACAACAAACGATCATGCAAGCAAAATACTTCCTACATTATGTCACATCGGTCCATTACAAATTTAAAAAGCAATCTTAATTCACTATTGATTAATATATTTTATTACGGATGACTAATACATAGTTTGGTTTTGAATAAATAGAACCACGTGTTATAAATAGAACACTTCGTCAAATGGAAATATAATGTCATTATTGTAACAGTCTTTAAACGGTGAATATTAGTTAATTGATATATATATATATATATATATATATATATATATATATATATATACACAACATTTGACACATAGTGCACATATGTCGATGAGAGATTAAACAATATGCAAACGTGTACATTATTTCTTGCTAATTCATAAGGTAGTTTTGTATTGATTACCAAATGGGTCTGAATATAATATATATTATATACGTACCAATCCTAGAAATGCCAGCTAATAAATATACTTCTAACATGCATAAATTTGTACGACCCTATTTCTATTTGATCTTTCTGCATGAAAATTGACCCTCACACTCACTCTGACACTCACATTCTTAGTCTAACTTAAACACTCTCTTTACCTCTAATATGATTAAAATATAAGCCTATTTCGTTTGCCCAGCCGTTTCCCTCGCTAGTAAATATTAAATGTGAGTACTTGAACATGTAATTGGCATTTGCATTTTTATTTCTTTTAAATGTTTTATAAAAACATCTATAGTTTAGAGTGATATGGTATTAAGCTATAACTATATTTTACCAGAGACTATCTTGCGAGTTTCACAGAAAGGATTTTCATAATCAGACAAACATGTAAATGACACAACGCATTATGTACGTTAGAAAACTCAAATAAACAGAGTTTTGAAGGATTCCGAGGAGTGATATCTTTACAACAAACGATGACGTCATTAATTAGAGAAAATTAAAACAGATAATGCTAAAATATATGTAGTGGTTAAAAGAACAGGATATTATGATTCATCTGGTACAATTCATGATGCCCGAATGTAAAACAGTGTGAACGTTTGTGGAAAATTACTATTTAAAATTCTAGAAATTGCATGACATGTAGATAATGAGGGCACTCTGAGCACATTGTAACATCGACAAAATGATTGCTTGACAAGAACATGATGAACAATATACGAATACATATATGATGAGGAGAAAAGTCTGTATTGTTGTTTTAGACGTTTTCTATCATAACCTTCTTCTCGTGCCTAGTTACGAGAAGGAAGAAAGTTCGGCGTTATTAAGAATAAGGTGTCACTTATGATGGTGTAGGTACGGTTAGATCATTTTGTGAAGAAGCTTTGGCTACAAGAAGGTACCAAGAATCTGTAAGAAATAGACAGGACACTCTTCTGAGCTTGGAATCGCACTCTGTAAGAAATAGACACGACACTCTTCTGAGCTTGGAATCGCACTATATATATATATATATATATATATATATATATATATATATATATATATATATATATATATATTCTAAAGATACAACATGTACATTTATTTATGTTGAAACTACATACAATACATATTACAATACTTATTAAATATTTCTTCCACAATCTACTTTTTCATTTCTCCATTCATTTTTCTGCATTTTTGAATACAAGTGATTTAAATATTCAAAGAACCTAAAATTCAATATCTGTTATAAATGTATTTTATTTTATTCAATGTAAGGTAACGACCTGAAAAAGATCTGTGAGTGTTATACCTAATATTTAAATAATATATATTTATTCTCAATTAGATTATAACATGAAGCTAGTAATTATTTCAAACAAATACTAATGAACATTGAAGCCGTAAAATATTTCATTACATTATGATTGTGGAAGAAGGAAACTCAATAATATTATTTTATAAATATAATGAACATCAATTCAGTAAAATATTAAATCAGTAAAATATTTCATAGTAGAAAAGAAAACTCACTATTACATTATATTGATAAAATAAAAATAATTCAGGAGAATATTTCAACTTACTATAAAATCTTTAACATTCAAAAGCGAGTATAAAGCATAATTTTCTTACCTGTAAGAAATAGACACTACACTCTTCTGAACGTGGAATCCCACTGAGACCAAAGCAGCTCTAAGCCTGCCTTTTTATATTTTGGAAGTTGCTTAATAATCAGTCTTTTCGTCCAAGGACAAAGGGTCTGTCTAATGAATTATGCCTATGTTCTAAAAAATCACGCGTTTCTTGCGTGCTAGTCAAGGACAGCTATAACTTTATATCAAGTTTTAGAAAGAAAGCGTGGTTAGTATTTTTCCTAAGTGAATGATCTTCCGAATCATACATCGTCTATAACCGCTCTTAATTGTAAGTGGTCATTCACATTCCGAACTTTAAAACTCAATTATTTCTCTAGACTGATTATAAATTACTTTGTACCCAGCATCAAAACGCATTTTAATAAGGTTTTATTGACCGAACCGCGAGATAGCCCGCCACTCGTGGATTTTGTCTGTTGTTGATCTATCAAACTCGGCTATTAATTAGGTTTTTTTCCATTACCAAGTCAAGCTGAGGAAACAAGAATAATGTTTAATCTAAATTCATTTCAATGTCCTATTATATTCAGGATATGAATAATTGATTGGGCCATGCTTCTCATACAATCCAAATCAATATCATAGCACTCTCTTAAAATTTGCAGGTTTTTGTCTTTCAATAACTTATAAATTTCAATATATTATACACAAGTTACTGTTATCGTTTCTTTCTTTTAAAATTGATATCTTGATACATATAAAACGACATGTGATACGTTTGTAAATACAATTCAATGTATTAGCATTTATAATGCATCAAGTAAAATATATGGTTATCAAGGATGATATTAAACTCGTAAAAAATCCGGCAAAGTAAGTTTTTAATTCCTTTTTAAAGTTACATAGAGTTATGAAATTTAAAAATGTTGGTGACGGAGCAATAAGGATCCGTTAAGAGTCATGAGATATTTGTTGATTATATTGGACTTTAGGGAAGTTATTGTATTAGGATATACATATTGGAATCCTGCTACATCGCCTGTATACGATTTTAGGTTAAATAAACAAAAATTGAGACAGCAGGAAGTTTTGAAATATGTTTTAATATTACCAATAGAAATATAAGCATATATATATATATATATATATATATATATATATATATATATATATATATATATATATATATATATATATATATATATATATATATATATAAATATATATATATAAAAATATATATATAAATAAAAATATATATATATATATATATATATATATATATATATATATATATATATATATATATATATATATATATGCAAAATGTAGTAATTGCACTATGCGTCCTAATGTCTTTACATCATTATTCCAGCGAGGGTAGCTGAACCGTTCAATATTGGTCTTGGCTCATTCTTTGTACCAGCAACTGAGCTGCATGAACGATATAAAACGATTATTTCTTTTCAGTCATTTTAAATATTGGCGTATTTTACCTTTAAGCCTGAGGATTCTCGCTTTCCTTATATTACATTACAGCAGTAGAAAATCTGTGAGACAATAGAGAGTTAATTTCCACGTTCCAACTTGATTAAAATATCAACAATAATGCTTGCTAATAAAATTACTTAAATGTTATATAACATTGAAATGTACTCGTCTTTCACAACATGTCCTGGTGTACTGCAGTTTAGCTCCATTAGACATAATTAGACATATATAACATACAACAACAAAAAGTAAAATGCAGGTAACATATATCCTATATTATGTGACATCGGTCCATTTCCACTATTATAACATCTCTTATTCACTTTTGAATAATTCATCTTGTTACGGTTGACCATGAAATATTTTAGTTTGTGAACCTTCTACCATAGCCATATCACATACCTATATTATGGCGGTCTCTTATTACTTAAACTCATCACAGCGAAATCCGTGTTTTGTCAGAATCTGTGAAGAAAACAACTTCTTCCATCAAAAGCCTATGGTACTTTACAAAAAGGAGTAAAGGAAACAGCCATTTCATCATTGAATACACTATATGGTCGTGAAAATCTGTAGGTATGAAAGAATGTACAAAAGCGTCAGTAGCATTGATAAATTATCTGTGTGAATAACAATTTGTCTTTCATTGTTGGGAAAATGTTTTCTCTGACATGCGTCTGCAGCATCCAACAAAATAAACCTCAAATTGTCAGAATTGTAGGAAATGAATATATTGAAGGACATATAATATTTCCCTTTACTACAATAGAGACAATAAGAACGAAACTATGATAATATTTTATAAAAACAAATGCTGGATGTGGTTTGTGTATGGGAAGCGATATGCAGTATGTGGTTATGTGTGGGAATGGATGTAGGAAACGATCAACACATGTCATCTTAAACTCAGCTTGTATGTGTAAAAGAAACTTAACGTATAAAACAATCCCAAAACTCTAGTATTAATATTCAGCATATTCACCATCAGCTTGAGTATATGCTAATTTAGTAATATATGTAAGTATAAGAATCAATGAGGAATGAACCTTAGGCGTTTAATTTGCAAGTTCAATGGTGTTGCAAGATAACCGAGATGGATTTTACGATTTAAAAGTGAACATTTTGATGGTTATACATATGCAATTTTTATTGATCGATGACGTGAACGAGAAAAGAATTATGATTAAGAAGCGCATGTATAATATTCAAATATTGGCAAAAAATGAAAGCAATCCGCACGAACCTAATAAAGCAACATGAAAGTGAATACAAATAAATAATCTTCAACAATGAAAGGGCGTAGGTTTTTGGTTAACAGCAAATTCACACGACAAAATTATGTATTTTCCTCAACATGTAAAAATAATGTATTTTTATTATATATAGTAAAATGTATTCGCTTAAACGGTGAAAACTGAGGTACTTCCCTCAAATAGTAAAATGGTGAAAACTAAGGTCATACAAAATATAATTACAGTCACAAAATTATTGGTATAACAAACCCTAATATCACTCTAAGATTAAAATGTTACATTCATGGAGTAACACAAAACACTCCGTCACTTACATATTTGTCTACCAGTCACACTGGACAATCAATCCGTCAGCATTTCAGATAGTTACAGGCACCCATTCAATTTATTGGTCAATAAAGCAATGAGCACCAAACAACTTGGTCAGGAACCCCCAATCGCCTAACACTCAACCAGCAACACAATGTTCACTCAGCTCTACGGCTGTCATTATTCAACTTTAGATCTGATATCGTGAACTTCTAAGTTTATCTATATAGGTGACACCAAGTCGACTTGGTGCAACTGAAAATATATATAATATAGTGTGTGATGCATAGCACGGGCATACACTATAGCACATAATGATGGTAAGTTATACAAATTACATTATTGGCACACATTACAAAACAATAAACTTGTTCCGAAGTGACTTTTCCGTGCCCGATATTAGTTCTACGGTACAAATCGTTATTCAAAAATGCCACTTTTTATTGCTAATAACTATCTCTTGCTAAGTTAAAAGCAAAACTACAAAATAGCTGAATTATACTCCGTAAGCTAAGCTACATAAAAATACACAATAAATTAGGTAGTCCAATCTTTATGATTTATATAAATGACATAAATACCTTACTCGGTAAGCCGAAGCTACATAAAAATACACACCAATAAATGAGGTAGTCCAATCTATAGGATTTATATAAACTACATAAACACATCACATAGCTATATAGCAGAATATGTGTGAGTCCTTACATATACTGCCACTACAAGACGTTTTGTATTGTAAAGAAGTCTTTCGACCCAAATAGCAGGTTTGTATAGTGAGTTCAGATGTCCTTTTGACATAGGAACGAATAGACAAAATTTCAGGAATATCTCACATACTTGGCAGCCTTAAGCGACACTTTTGCACTATTGTATGCGTAATTAATATATTTGCTGTGCTGTCTTTATCCTGGTAGATACAAAATATTTCACTAGGAAATGCACGCATTTTCATGTTCCGTTGATATAAATTTATATGTGTTGCCATGCAACAGTAGTTGATGTATGCATAAGTATGTTCATGTAAAGGATATGTTTCTAGAACCAGACGAAACACTGCATACACTTCCAAAAGGTATAATTTATTTTATTCCTTTCGTTAGAGAATAATATTTCAAATTAACCTAATTTTGATATTCGTCATATTCTAGCCAACTGAAATAATGGCCAAGAAAACTTCAAAAATGCCCATTTCTTTTGTGAGAATTTGAATTTTTTTTGAAAGAGACATCAGTGTAAGTAAAGTCTCACAAAAAACAATAACTTTGCTTTGTAGGAAAGCGTCTTTATTGCTTGCCATTTATGTGAGAATTTCCTAAAATATTGACTTTCGATACACTGTTAGTAGACATCAAAACATGCTACACTACATCGTTACTTAGGCAGCAAGACCAATTTCCTCCCCACCCCCACCCATCGAACACAAATATTGGGTGATGTGTTTTACGTTGTAGAACTAAGCCTACATAGACAATCTTAACACTTTCATCACTATGGATCGGTATACCAGTAAAACCGTACACACTGTGGACCGGTATACAAGTCTGGATATATGTTCTTCTCTAAGAATATAGTACCTGACTATGAAAATTTAGGGGTACCTATTATAACTTCCTTCATGTAATTTAGGTATTATAGTTGGATTACATAATGGGTTTAGCTTGTATACAGCTTGAAATATGGAACAAAATAGGCACTTTAACGACTTTTCCTTACGATTAATTTGGCATCCAAAATGACGGTCTTCAAAGTGATCAGATGAGAGTGAAGTGTCGGATTTAATTATCGGATCATGTTTGCCTATTTTAACCTATTATAGTTGGATGAAAATAAGAGATGTTCAATTTTTCAAAATGACGTCAGTTTCAGTTCTGTGTAGTTCGCTCACTTAAATACTCATTTTCAGTAAATAAGTTTGTAGTCATAGGGTCCTGAACACTTTATTGTCCAAGTATATTAAACCGTTTGTTTGTACCCCCTACCGAGTTTTATAACGAAAAACTTTAATTTGATAAAAAGTGCAAATAACTTCAATTCATTGATTTATATTTTTTTACTAGACTGTGAGTAGAATGCCCACAACAGCATCATCGTCTGTGCATTTCACGCTTAACAGACGTTTTCAATATTATAAATGGACATGCTTGAGATCAATTTTTTATTCATTCAAGTTCATTGCAACGTAGGTCGATATATTCTCTGTTAAGTTTACAACTGCGATCATTTGTTTTAAAATAAAAACTTGAAAATGTAACAGTGAATTAATTAAGACCCAACTATCATTTCAAGGTCGATTACACACACACACAAACACACACACACACACACACACACACACACATATATATATATATATATATATATAGAGAGAGAGAGAGAGAGAGACAGATAGATAGATAGATAGATAGATAGATAGATAGATAGATAGATAGACAGACAGACAGACAGACAGACAGATAGATAGATAGATAGATAGATAGATAGATAGACAGACAGACAGACAGACAGACAGACAGACAGATAGATAGATAGATAGATAGATAGATAGATAGATAGATAGATGGATGGATGGATGGATGGATGGATGGATGGATGGATGGATGGATGGATGGATATATATATATATATATATATATATATATATATATATAACCGAGTGTTGTGTATTTTGGAACCTTTTATTTTTTTTTGCTTCCAACCTCCCTTTCTAAACTTCTGGTTTATCGTTATGAATAAACCTTCCTTAGACCTTTGTACAAATTAGATATTAGGATTTGGATTTCTATTATTAGGACTTCTATGCAATTTATCCTGAGTATTTGATATTGTCTACGTTATATATTATAATTTTAGTAAGAAACTTTCTAATAGTAACTAGTATAATATATAGTAAACATTAGGAACACTCACGACGGTTATTTTATTTTATATATTTTATTTTTGGAGAAGAAATTGGACACACAATTTAAGAAAGCTTATTTTCTAAAAATATTTATGGCATGTTAATGATGACAAGCATATCGATAATGATTATATTAGCCAAGATAAAAAACAGTCACAAAAGCCTCAACTATTACAATTCTTTAAATTGTAGAAGACAGAAATCAATTCAGATAAATTAAGAGAAAATTACTATTTGAATAAAATGTTTTTATTACATTTTTATTGTTAGAGAATATTGCAAATGATGCATCCGTTCATCAGCATTTTATACTGAATATACCTACTCATTTCGTAATCAATAATCCCACTCTCCTTTGCAGCTGAGGAAACAAACAAACCATACTGGTGAATTTAATGCTCATACATATCTCAGGAGAAGAAAATACAATTTGTTTAAAACAATAGTTGTGCACGCTTTAAACGTAATATGATGCATACATTTAATTACAATTTTATTCCCTAAGAGCGCCTACATTTCAGATGTTTGTTATTATTGTAATTCTCACGTTTTGGTCAATGGTTTGTAATAACAATTATAATTAAAGCCAATATTCTAATTTTAAAAAAGTATAATATCCTCTTAAATTTGTAAGTGCGCTTTCCGTCATACAAAATATGCGATTGTAGTGATATTTAGTCCGAATGATGAAGAGAACGTTCTCTACATGAATGGAAACACTGTTCTAATTTTGTCCATATTGGTTTAAATTGCCAATGATTGTCCCAAAGGTCGCACTTCTATATTTGAACATTGGGAAGATAACAGACAACACCCATGACAGAGTACAGAAAACACCCATTCCATAACAAACACCTATCGATAAGAAGAAAAGTTTATTATTGATTGCAAGAAGAAAAAGGATAATCTGCAGCGTTACTTCTCGAAGAATGTTTTGAACACATAAAAACATAGGACAAACGATATGTTGATGTCATTCAAGCCACAATTATCTAAGCAACTTCGACAAACGTGTCAAGATTCCTTCATAAAGTTTAGAGTTTTCAATATATTTTCTATTGCTTGGTTGAAAAGAATAAAGTTCTCACAGTAAATTTGCTAAATATGTTTAAATCTTATGACACCTACTTAGTTTTGCGTCTAACTTAACTATGGAGTTGACATGGTATTGATTTAATACTACTTGCAACTTTTTTCTATATTTTCACTACGATACAATAAAATGAATGTTAAAGGATGTCGTTGTGATCTCTATCTCATATTTATATTTGTGACTTCAGTTTCTTATTAATATTAATTGTGACTTTGAGACTTTTACTAGTAGCAGTTGTATATGCCTTCTGTGTCTCAGTTTGTTTGTGAGTTATGTTTCTTAATATAAATTGTAACTAGTGACACATATACATAGTAGTTATGAACTCTTGTAAATAGTAATTGAAACCACTCTATCGATGAGACATGGTTGTTGTATATTTAAACCCTTCTAAATGATGGATACAAACATTTATACTGGTATGCAATTTTCATAATGCAAGTAAGTCTTATGAATAAAAAGTCCAATGAAAATCATACAAGACATTTAGTAATCTTGACCAGTAACCAACCTGCCAAATTGTAAATATGTTGCATGTTTGGATTACAATGAAGCACATATATAAAACATTCATTTTACATAATAGTAAATATTCCAGCAAATGATATGTAATCATCCTTGATACGTTGACAGCATACCATAAAACCATGAAAGTAGTAATGTGTTGCTATTATATTCCATGCCCATTTGACGCTTAATATATCTGTATACAGAGAATAACATGGCATATTGTGAATGATATAGTACATGGTCCGTTATGCTTAATATTTCTGTATTCAGACAATAACAGGCTATTCACAACTCCGAACAACACTAACTGATTAAAGAGACTTGATGGTAAAGGCGTGATTTCGCACAAATTATAATGAAAGCATTGTTTTATATGTGTTATGTCACAGTGTGGATTTTAAGTCAAAACAATATTCTTTGTTCCAGGCATATGCAATATATCTGCAAATTTTATTTATTATTTCGGATATGAATATGTCTGCTGAAATATTTTTTCTGTCATTATTCAGTCTCTCTGACCTGACATATCAGATCGTTGACCCAAAACAAAATACATATCTTCTTTTTCGAAAGTGCAAGATATGAAAAACATTCGAGATGCAAAGATTTAGTTGGATTTGTAAATCAGGAACAAATAGTCCTGCACGGAAAGATCATGATCAGTTGAGATTTAAATACAGTTAGAACTAAGTCTTCGGGATTATCATTTCTTTCAACGTGTATCCTACGATTGTGAGTATACATGATTATACTGCCTATGTTATTTCAGAAAATGCTAATATTTGACAAGATTTGGTGGTTTATTAAACAAACAGCTTCTCATATTATATGTGACAAATTTATTGTTTCCAACCATGCAATAGAATATATATTCAAAACTCTTAATTTTATTAAGGTACTTTGCCATGTTTGTGGAAAGTGATCTTGGTCCATTTATCTTATATGATTTTATGAATATATGTATGATTGTATAGAGTTTAGCATCACATCATCAGTGCTTGCTGTAGAGTGCCATTTTAATAGGTTAATATCTAATCAGACTTGTATTTAGACTCACAAACACACATACTGGTGCTCTTCAATAAATTAGTCATGGTCTGTAACCTTTTCAGTCGTTTCCATAACCCTGTACAATTAATCGGGATCTGTAAAGTCAAGTATCAGGAAGAAAAGTACTAGAAGGTAAAATATATATAATCTGGAGTTATACTCATAATGGCCCGTCACTAGACTCTGGAGGAAATGGTGAATCTAGATCACACACTCTTTTCTCCACGTAATTGTGCCACTGTGCAAAAGAGCACTTGTGGATCCATCTATGTTTGAGAAACAGTTTGAGGACCACTGCTAGATTGTTCGTACGCTTCTCGTAGATTTCATGGAAATAATGTCAACACCTTCTTTCAATTAAGACTGTAATGAACATTTAGGTGTTTATAATGAACATGCTAATAACGGGCAATAATATTGACTTGAAATGAAAGTGTAATTTAATATAAATGTATTTGAGTAAAAACTATATTTATGATACATCAAGAACAATCAAAAGACATAAAATTGTTTCAATTTAGAGGTGTCAGGCTAAACATATGTTTTAAAAGCCTACATGGCTAACATACACTTTTGACAAAAATCTATTTCATTGATGCCTTCTGTATCAACGTTTTATAACACCAATTAATTAATGTTATCCTAGGTGTTCAAATATTGTGTTGTATGTCAGACACACGTGCAATACATAATCATATATGTACAGAGCACATAATATAACTTTCCAATTTGTGTCATTTAACATTGTTTCCTATATGAGTAATAATGTGATAAAGACAGATCAGACGTGAAAGACCAATTACATACATACATCCTAAATGCTGTTTAGCCCAATCCCAGAACCATGTTTAACAAGAATGCTTGCTTTACCAGCAATCTATTAGACAATCTGATGAATGCTAATCCTCTTTAGATAGTCTTAGCCCCAAGCTAGATCGGCCCAATTAAGGTAAAAAGGCCACTGAACAAACATTCATTTTTACTTGCAAAACTCATTTGTCATGGCATAAATACGTATAAACATCCTTCTAAAATATGTCAGTAAAATACATCGCCAGACAAATCTTGAGACAATCAATGCTAAAATATCATGCGGAAAATGAGTAGCCAGGTTGCAGATACATGATAACTCATTTTGGCAGATAGTTTCTTTTCAAGCCGAGTCTAATTCCTATTTTGCTGTTTTATTGTAAGCTGGAAAATATAATTTTCTAATTTTCGTATGTGAACTAACACAAAATAGTAAATTATAAATTCTAATAAATTCGATTGCTTTATATGCGGCACTATCCTTGACTCTTAATATAACATTGTCTTTTATAATTGTCCATGATATGTGATTGGATCATAGAGATATGCGATTTTTTCTGCTTGAATCATACCTAATTGAGAAAGGTGAAATACTTGCAATTACTCTTTACCCGCCTCATATCCAAGAGGTCTTTAGCTCGTACTACATCCATGTCCTGGCATCAACTTATAAAAATCGTACAAGCAGTTGTAACGATTGGCGCTTTGCTTTAAATGCTTTGTGATTTTATTGGAGATGATGTTATATGTCTGCGGAATGATAAATTTGTACTAGAAACCACATAAAACTATGTCGCTGCATTCATCGCAGATGTCGATCTGATTTAATTATGATAAAGCTGTCTTAAAATAGAAATTAAATTTGTTTGTTACATAATGATTATTTTTCCTAATTCTACTCTAAATATGTTTCTTTTATTTAGTTAAATTTCCATGATGATGTGGGAAAATACCATCATGAGAGAAGCAGTGTCAATTTTAAACAATTATGTGGAGACTATATGCAATCTACCATTTACAGATTATGTGCTTTGAATCATTTATGCTATCCTTAAGTAATAACTGCCATATAATGTCCTTACAGAAAATGTATTATACAAAAAGGGAAATTGCAGTTTTTCAGTATGCACTTAAACTAATAGGTGCAATGTTGTTACAAACGTTTTTGCATTTTACAAATAATTGAAATTGTACAATTATCTTCTATTGAAATTGAAGTATCATATCTGGTTCATAAAAAAACCAGTGAACATCATAGGTAAAAAATAATAATCAAAGAATGTACATATATAATATTCATTTTATTTTACTTGGATCATATATATATATATATATATATATATATATATATATATATATATATATATATATATATATATATATATATATATATATATATATATATATATATATATATATATATATATATATATATATATATATATATATATAATTTTGTATCTGGAATTATCTTTCTGATTGAGTGTCTTTACTCTATGTCCTTGATATACCTGTTACTAAAGGTTTTGTACACTTTTTTAAGATCAAAATGAATGGGACTGGAGATTTTGATATCCCAAATACATATTTGATTGATATTAATTTGATTAAGTTCTGGTAGTGACTGAATAGTTATTAAGTGGGAAAAGGATGAAGCCTCTATCCATGGCGACTGCTGCGTTTCACTTCTGCCAATTGAGATGAAACATTTTCTATTATATTACAGGTTTAGAGATGCGTTGGTCACATTGTTGGCATCAAGTTTGTGTGCCTAATTTCACAGTCCCTGAAGTTATATATTACAAGCAATACTACTGTTTGGCTGACGTACAGGCAACACAATGAAGATGATTGTAATAAAGATTCCACAAGCACTGCTAATAGTGCTCATGTCCAGTGAAAGTAAAGTGTACTTACAGTTTTACAAGTTTCATTAAAGACAAAGAATATCATATTGCACCGCAGAAACACAATGCTGATATTTATCACACTGCATAATCTATAAAATGGGGTCCGAAATCATCGTACAGATTAAATTAGGTTGAATTATTTCTGCATTTATCTATGTTGCGTCATAAATGTTTACCTCGATGCTACAATTTCCACTCCTCTTTGTCCAATGGATCCTACTTAAAAATCATCAATTGCCCAATGTTATACAGCGGAACAAGGCATACTAATCAAATTGTTTCATCACTCTATAGCCGTGACAATTAATTGGACAGATTCACATTGCAGCAAATGATTTGCAATCATACAAGTGTATAATTTCCTCGTACAGGAAACAATATTATTAGGCACTACATAATCATAGCACTTACCTGCACTGTGCACTTGACTTGATATTATATGACAATGGCCATTACCTTGCCAAAGAACTTTGCTACTATTGATTTGACATGATATAACCATGGCATTTGGATGGACATGCCACCTTCACCCAATTGCTTTAGCATTATATGACGATACCATTTACTAGGACAATGCACTTTACCCCAATTGATTTGGTCTTATATTAGATAGGAAGTTTCCTATACAAGACGCATTACGTCATTTTAGTTGGCATTTTATAACTACGGTAAATGGCTGGAGAAGATATTGTCACAGATTTGAATAAATCTTTTTCATTATAAATACATGTACATGTTCGTTTCCATTGCGATTTCATACCCAACGGACATATATGCATATTACTTCGATACAGCGAGTTCGGGTCCTTATATTCCGCAATTATCGAAATGCTTTCAAATTGGCAAAAACGACTTTTTCCAGCGAAAAGTCTATGTAGGCTATATCATCTGTGTATAAATGTCTCAGAGTAACATGATACCTTTGCATTACGGAACTTCTTGTCAGTAAGGAGACTAATTAGTGACCTGCTGATATTCAGAAGTAGATATATATAAATAAGCAAATGTGTACGTAGCGTATTTATTTTGCATTTTGTAAATTGCAGTTACTGTAGCAGCACAATTATTTGTGCACGTTTTAAATTAATCTTTTTTTGCGGATTATAAAGCAAATATTTTATATTCTTGTTTGGTACTTAGCAAGGGATTTTTTTTTGTAACTAAGAATTGCATTTTATTACGAAACGTTTAGTATCATATAAACCTTATCAGACAAACGTTCACGTCTAAACCAGTTTATTGTTTTGCAATGTTGTGACTAGAATTTAATTTGTATAACTTACCGTATATAACGTCAATACCTGTTATCGTATTTTCCGTGTAATGCATATAACACATTGATAGTTGTATTTTCAGCTGATCAGAGTGAACACACCAGCTGTACAATTGATCAAAGTGATCCATGGTGATCGACGTCAACGTGGTACCAGCTGCAGAGCTAACCATAGACATTGACCAAAGCATCTGTAAAATCAAACCATAACAGCCGTAGATCAGAGTGAACAGTGTAGATGGTCAATTTGCGGATTATCGGGCGTTGCTGGCTGCATTGGTGGGCGCTAATTGCTAACTTGAGCAAATAATGGAATGTTTGTTGGAAACTACCCATAGCGATGCTTGCTTGATTGACCATTGTGACTCGTAACCAAGGGTGATATTAACGGGAGTGTTTTGTATCACTTCATGCATGTAAAGATATCTTTGTTTGATATCTGTCCAAAGAATTCATTATTTTACTTCTTGAGTACACTATGTAAGTTTTTACTATTTGAGTGAAATCATCACTTTGCCTATTGGATAAAATACGTCATTATTTTGAGCGTGTGAAATTATGTGAATCGTTCAACTTGTGTCTTTGGTTCGTGCGTATTTATGTAAATTTGTTCAATATTTGGATTGTATACAAACATGCACTTTTTTAATATTCTTTCTGATTCAATTCATACATCAACATATTATGTGTATCACCAACAAAAGTGTTATGTTGTAAATCCGAAATCCCCAGCCGGATAAATCACCAAAGACATTTGAACAGTTGTCTTGTTATTGTGTAACCAATGCATTTACCACTAAAGGCAATTTACTCCAATAGAATTTTCGTTATATACCCATGCCTTTTACTCGTGAAAGTAACCTGAAGCTAATTGATTGAGCATTACATGAATATCGTCTTTACAAGCCACTCTACTCCATTTAGTTTGGCATTATATTTGCATGGTATGTGCCTGGATGAAGCATTTTAACTCAATTGTTTAGAATCATTCGCTTATATTTCCATTCGATTTTTCCTTTAACCAGAAAAGGTCAATAGGTAGAAATATATTATGGTGCAATTTCGTATGAATATTGTTATTTTGACTTATCAGTGGCTTTCATTACATTTTAAGTTTCTTGTAGACGGGATATTTTGTTTATGGTGTGAATATTTGCCTTTAGTCTGTCTTGTGTCTTTCACTATTTTCATCTACTTTGCTTTGGACTTTGTAGCTTGCAAATTGTTCTAAATATGTTTAATCTAGGAGTGCCTTTCATCTATACTTACCTGCCTTTCCCTATTTTTGTTCACTTTGTTTTGGACAGAGTTGTAGTCCCTATGGACTATAATTCCTAGATCATTTTGGCTTAAATGACATCAACATGTCATTTGTTCAATAGTTCTATGTGTTCGACACATCATGCGACAATTGATGCTGCAGATTGTCCTTTCCTTCTTGGCATCATTAGTGAGCTTTAATTCTATTCGATAGGTTTTTGTGATGCCATGGGTATTTTCTGTAATATGGTATGGGTGTTTTATGTTATCTTCAACATGCTGAATTATAGATGTAAGACTTTTGGAAAGATCATTGGCAATTTGACCCACTTATGGACAATAGTAGAACACTGTTTCCATTCATGTAGATAAACTTCGCTTCATCACAAGGCCTAATATGACTATATGCACATATTATACATAACGTAAATAACACTTACAAACGGAAGAGGATATAATACATTTTTATAATTAGAATATTCACTTTTTGTATAATTGGTATTACCAAACAATTGGCAATAACGTGTAATGTACAATAATGAAACAACGTTTGAAATGTAAGCGCTCCTAGTGAATCACATTGTAATTAAATATACGTATCGAATGATATTTAAAGCGTGCAAAACCATTTTTTGAAACAAATTGTGTTTCCTTCTCCTGAGATATGTATGTACAATAAATTGATAAGTATGGGGTGCTTACATCCTCAACTGCAAATATGTGTTATTATTTACGAAACGAGTTAGTATATTAATTTTTAAACGCTGATGAACTGATGTAAAATTTGCAATACGTTTTACCAATAAAAACGTAATAAAAACTTTTTGGTCAAAAATTAATTTTCTCTTACTTTATCTAAGTTGACTTCAGTCATTTACAATTTAAAAAAATAGTAATTCAGGATTTTGTGAGTGTCTTTTTTTACTTGGCTGCTATAATCGTTATCGACATTATTGTCATCACTAACCTGCACTAAATATGTTTAGAAAATGTGCTTTTATAATTGTTCTGTCCTATTTATTCTCCTCATCACTTAAAATCGGGATTATTTGATCACATTGTATTAATTTAACCACCGGCATACATATTGCCTTTAATTCTTTAAACGTCACTATAAACATCAGAAGCAAAGAAACTGTCTTAATTTCGAACATTGTATTGCAGATGGCCATAAGGATATCCTGATCCAGGGCGACAATACAATAACGTTTATGAATTCTCCAAAGTATTTAGGTAGATGGACTGTTCAATGAAAAACCTGTCCAAATGTTTTGTTTATTATGGACTATAGAATGACAATTCCAGCAGATGTAGCTAGTCCAGGATATACATGGACATTACAGACCAGAGTTAAATATGTCATCAAAGGGTAATCTGACACGTTTTCGTGCTTATAATTCAATGGTGAACAAAGCATAATTTAGTATTTGGGCTTGGATGACTGTGAATAACTTCTCTTAATTATATGCAGTACACAGTTTAAATATGCGACTTACAGATGACATTCTTTTCATGATCTATTTGAATTGTACGCTGAACAAAACTTACATATATAGGTCATCAGTGTTACCAACTGGGCATAATAAAGGACTTATGGGACCTACTGAGCACCATATTTACCTGGTGTGATCTACTGAGCATCATGACTCAGAAATGTATGCTTTATAAACAAAGCTTAAATAAAGCAACTGGGCATGAACCACTGAGCATCATCACTCCGTATAATTATGATTGAAAACATTTGAAACAAAGGCATGATTATGAACTACTAACATTGACATAAGGTCTTGATGTGAACCACCTAGTACCATCATTTTTTGTAAAATGAGTCGGGGCCGATATATTATATGTTTGTGAGAGACGTATGTACCATCAGATTGATTATCAAAGTTATCAAGTTGACTTTTGGACATGCATTAAAACCCCTCGTAAAATAACAACGTACTTGTAGGACAAACATACAAAGTCATCTTAAGTAATATTTGTAACACATGACTGTAGGACATATATCCACCATCTTTGTGAAATCTAAATATCATAGTCAATAAAACATACGTTCAATATCATTGTGAGACATAACACATTGACAGTAGATAAGATTATCGAATCCGTATGAGATTGATGTTATCTTTATCATTGTATTAACTGCTTATCTTTAGCTTGTTCTCGGTATATCTCTCCTTGAGAACAGTGACCGTAGGACATGATAAAAATCATTATGAGATCAATGTACAACAATGACCATATGACATACATTCAAAGTTCGTATGTGATTGATCTTTTTTTGTTCATGTGATTATTTTCTTTTTACCCTTTTCTCACACTGCTTTGTCATTGATTGACTCTATCTTTAACATTATATTGTTGTATGGGAAGTTTTCTTTGTTGCCTTTGCCTTGTTCGATCTATTGATCTCTGTTTAATTTTAATTTGATCAGATCGCTGTTGAAATAAATAAATGCGAACGTTAAGTAAGATGTTACGACGAGTTTGAAAATGTCCTTTTTGCCTTCGTTCTGCCAGAGTTACAGTTTGTTTTATCTTACGTCATCTATCAATTTATATTCAAATTACATAGAAATTTATGTATATACAGACTGTTGCTTATTTCCATCCAAAAAATGGAAGCAAAAATAAATGTATGGTATATCTGATTTCATTCATAATATTATGAAAACCTTGTACATTATCATTTCTTTACCTTAGAAATAAACAATTGTTGTTACGTTGACATATTTTGTTGGTTTTACTTCATTAGGTTCCTTAGTTATCAGTTTGTGCTCTTATATTAGTAGCAAAATATAAGAAGGAATACGAAAAGAAAATTAATAAATGAACTTACTGTGTTGCGAAGTAAATCTAAAACTAATTTTAGAATTAAAGATACAAGTCCTAATAAATTAACGTTCTGAATAAATGTTAGTAAACATCCAAATTAACTCAAACGCTAAAGCTATTGATCTGCCTGTTGCAGCTATATTGTGTTGTTGTATCAACAGTCTTTTTGAAACACAGTTCTAAAATTCCAGACTTAAGTTCATTATAAATCACAATGAATGTATCTTTCAAAATCTAGTCTAGATATGTGCATTCTGTAGTTCGAGAGCTACTGCTATATTTTGAAGAAATGTCCAATCAAAATGGACACTGAAGTTATTTATTATCAGAAAGTGTTTTACTAAAATTATAATATATAACCTGGATATTATCAGGTACACAGGATAAATTGCAGGGCAATCTTAAAAATATACATCCAGAACAAATGAAAACGTGAGAAATGAACCTGGTAATAAATCCGTTGCGAATAATTTAGCTTGTATTCGTTGTTTATAGAACAAAATTTTAAAATGTCAAAACAGATAATTCAGGTCAAATAGAAGAACAAGAAAACTTTAATTTGCACAAGGTTAAGGCCATCATAAAATAATACATTATTACAACAAATAATGAAATATGTTTCAAAAATATAATCCTGATAATAATATACGTTAAACAACCATGTCACCATAAAATCGGAACATTCTTAATACTGCAATTTATCAACTCATTATTGATGGAATAATACATCCTGTCGACATTTCTGCAATTTTAACACTAAAAGCAAGAAAACTTACTCCAGCGTGGTCAGTTACCCTAATAACGTCTCTCAATTTAAAATGTGTGTTCCTGATTTCTTCTAACGTTTCGTATGTTCTTCTGTAAATTTCTACCTCATCGTCTATATCCTGTTTAATTTCATTTATTTTCATAAACACAAACATAACAAAATGGTTGCCTAGAATATGTTTTAGCCTTTATTTTATTTAAATAGTATTAAAAACGCAATTACCTAATAAGTTTGTCATGTAATATTTAAATAGATAGAAAGTTATAGACGAAAGCAAGTTTCAAACGGATACATAATAATAATTTGTGTACTTCATCTATTACAGTATTAGATAGAACTGTAATTTAGAGTTTAACAATCTCTTCAATTAAATTAAGATCGCTACTATTGCAATGTCTGAATTTATATATAAACAACATGAAATAAACAACCTTAGCAACTTATATACGTCCGCGTTTTGAAGTAATATTCTCTCCTCAGCATTATCTTTAAATGATTGTAATTATTAATTAGAACAAATGCAGAAGGGTATTCCTATTGACAATATTACCTAATGTACGTATCTATAGCTTGCTTAGAACTATTGGTAAGCAAGTCTTTTACTCAGCAATCTACTGATAGAAATGTGTTTCAAACAAATACGACTCTCAGTAAGAAATCAATCTGGCACAGATTCTAAAAATCAAGCCTCTGAGAGACTTAATTCTAAATCCTTGTCTCTACCTACGTGTACCTATTGTAAGAAAAAGGACACGTCATTTCTGAGTGCTTCAAATTGAAATATAGGCACCAGAATCAAGATAGACATATCCCAAATGCTCTTAGTTCTAGGAGGTCAAGCTCAAGTTCATGTATTGAAAACAATACATTTGTTGGGTTTGATAAAACTCAGTCTGATTATGTTTGGAGAATTTTAAACCATTCATGTCGAAGGATTCTATATCACTCTTGGGTGATTTGGCCAATCCTATCCCTATTAAAATTTTAAGGGATACAGGAGCTTCTCAGCGTCCTTTAGTTTTAGTTGTTTTGCCTTCTTCTGAGAAGACCTGTTCTAATGATTGTTATCGTTCAGGAAGTATAATGCGGCTTTGTTAATGTTCCTCTCCATTCTGTTAATTTGACATCAGACTTAGTTTCTGGACATGTGACTGTAGGTGTAGTGTATACCTTACCCGTTGAAGGCGTTCATTTGTTGCTAGGCAACGATTTAGCTGGAGACAAGGTTGTGGTTAATCCACTTGTAACTGACAAGCCTGCTTTGAACGAAAAAGTTGATCCTATTGAAAAAGATATCCCTGATTTATGTTCAGCTTGTTCAGTTACCATAGCTTTGGCAAACAAAGCTCTTGATAATGATTTTGATAAGGACTGTGTTCCTTTAGCTGACACATGTATTGGTCAAGCTATTGATCAGGACATTTTCACTTCTAATTTGGATCAATCGATAGGTATTGATCATAGTGATCCTCTTTTGAATACTCATTCTCTTTTATCTGATTAGGGTGATAAACGGCAGGGTGATAAATGACAATCACTTGTCGTTGAACAGGGGATGGATCCTGAGATCTGTTTGTTTCAGCGGGCTGTTAGTGAAACTGAAGCAAATGAAGCACCTGTCTGCTACTTCATTGAGAAAATGGAGACCTCCCCAGGTACCTGCTAGTTACAATTGCTCAGCAAAATATCAACTTGTGATTCCAAATATTTACAGGCAGGAAATACTTTGTGTGGCGCATGAAACTTCTATGGGTGGTCTTTTGGGAATAAATAAAATGAATCACAAGATCTGGACTCAATTCTATTGGCAAAATATGAAAGGTGATGTTTCCAAGTTGTGCAGATCTTGTCAGGTATGTCAAATTGTAGGAAAACCAAATCAAGACTTTCTTAAAGCTCATTGGAAACCAATTCCTGCATTTGACAAACCTTTAAGTAGAGTTATAGTAGATTGTATTGATCCCTTACCAAAGACCATGCCATGTAACCAAAATTTGCTGACAATCAAGCATGTGTCAACAAATATTTCAGAAGTAATTCCTTTGAGGAATTTTGCTTAATTTGACCTTCTCAAGTTTGATCAGTTTGGTCAAAGGTTAAAGTTAAAGCCTGGTATGTTCCAGCCTATTGCACTTGAATGTGGCATTCAGCAATTCAAGTCGAAAGTTAAACTATGGTTTCACCAAAGCACTAGAGAGAATGTTTGGATCCTGCAATAAAGTCCATTCTCTCTTGCAAATTCTGCACAATTTTCTGCGATTAAGATTTTATGGCCCTTCCAAAGTAAAGAAGAAAATGAGTTAAATTATAAAATCCGTACTCAAGTCTAAGAAAATTAATGGAGTACTACTGTTTTCAAGAAATAACCAAATAGATTATGTAATAATTTAGTTGTATCTGTCCCACCAAATGTATATTCACATGAAGGAATTCAACTGGATACTAATATTGGAACAACAAGTCGACATAATTAGGTGGTTGTGAAAAATCTAGACCCAAAACTGTCTTAATTTTTAAAAGCTGATCTTGAACAATTTGTGGTCTGAATGACCACTTGTTTACAGATGTGCTTATAAAGACAAACAAAATTTTTCACGAAGTTAAAAAAAAAAGATTCAGCAATTACTGGACAATGTATAGGGCCCAGTAAGAGTGACTGGAGTTCACTGTGCTTTCTTTTTCACAAACAGAATAAAAATTTGAAATGTGTACGGATTATAGAAAAGTGAATTGTGACAAAAACAGACTGGTTTCCACTGTCAAGAATCTAACGACAAAATTGGAAATCCCAAATACGTCACATAATTCGACCTCCTGAAGTTTTGCAAATTCCCGTAAAGGAAAGAGAAAACATTTCAACATTTGTGACTTCAGATGGACTCTACCAGTTCAAAGTGTTTTTGTTTTGGGATGAAGACTTTTGAAAGTACTTTTAAATGCCATATGAATTATTTCTAGTCTGGACAATTGGAGTATACATTGATGTCATCATTTACAACAACACCAGGAAAGAACATGTAACTACAATTCAGATTTCTTCGAGAGACTCACTGATGCAAATCTGACTATTTATTTAAAAATTAGTTCTGATATGCACGTGTTACTTTCCTAGGACATATTGTGGGACATGGACATATCAAAACTATAATTGTTAAGGTCAAGGCTATTTCAGAATTTCCTGTTTAGAAATGTCATTTGCACCATGTGTGGAATTAATATCTGCTATGAAAAAAGTTTTATTACATAAATCTTTTTTCTTTTTATGGGAGAAGGTGTTACGACTCAAGTGAGTTAAGGAATCAATTTTGTATAAATCTTTTATTTCAGTTTATTTCATGATATCGTCTAACATGTTTTGATAAGTGTTTACTTAAGTCGTAGATGTGATTCATGTTGGCACGTGATGACAAAAATTCATCACAAATATACATACAGGAATAGCCACGAAAACGTTGGTCGATACTGGGTCAGGCTTTCCTGAATGTTTTGAAGTATTGGGAAATTGCAAGCTTCCTCGTGCGCGTGCAGGTCAAGCTACGCATTAGCCTTCCCATATATGCTTTGAGATTTTGTGATTCATACACAGTCACGTACAGACTATCCATTTCGAGATTCAACAGTCACGGTCAGACTGTCGTAGTCGAGTCTGTTATACAACTTCTAATTTGTTGTGCCAGAAGTAGAAGTTGTCATTATGTCTATGTAAAATAACATGCCGTGTTAGAAGAACTATTTTTCACTTCGTCTTTATAATTTTCCTAGAGAACAACATTAAGTATTTGGACATTTTCTCCCTAATATTGGAACCGGACAACACATGCATTGTTTATTGTGAAAATTCTGGAGCTGATAGCCTTCGTCTGACGTGGTCAAATGCCATTTTGGACCGGAACATCATACTATCAGACCGTTTTTAGAACCCTTTACAGGACGTATAATTTTTTATTTGTGAACATAATTTGGATTATTCCTGTAAACCGTAAATTGTTTTACATAACTTACATCATTGTTCTAGTAAAATAAATTGTATCATTGTTAAAATTTATAAAGCTTGTTTTGTGCACTTTTTCTTTTTATGTTACATGGAACGAGCCGTCACGTAACTTTAAGAAAGATGCATCTTGGTTATCCTACAGTTTAAAAATTACTTAGAATTACGAAGAATAAACTGTATCCTATTTTTGTAGCAAATCTGTTTAACTACATTTGCACCCAAATGAACAGATGATTTAAACAACTACTAAATCATAGAATTGTACTCTTATTAAATTCTTTATTTCTTTCCAACATAAACTACACACCACAAACGACACTGAGTTAAAAAGTGAGAAAAACCGATACATTTAACAATAAAATAAAAGCATTGACAAGAATATGTGTTAATATAAATATTGGTCAATGCATATTGGAGTTATTAATCTGGTTTACTTTAATTTGTCTGCTTCTAGAATACATCGAAAGTTTAAAATGTCTGAATTTGCAGAACTTGTCCAATTGCATATATGGTTGTGTCGAACGCAGACGAATACACCTGCAAAATACGAGTACATTATTGTACTGACATCACAAAATTTTCTAGGGAGAGATTGACATTTACATGTAAGTTTAGAAGTATCATCATCAGCGGCAGCAACAAAGGTAGCATCTCAATCAGAATCTAGTTATAATGAAATCATCTGCATATTGTAAAGTATTACTTGCAACGAAGTGAGCTACAAATAAAAGTGCTATTAATAAATGTGAAAATTATTCATGCAGATGTTTGTTTTCATTTGTGTTCTGTTTAGCAATTATTATTGTGAATTGTGATTTTGAGGAATGTGCGTTGTTAAGAGGTTGATCCGTTCCTGTTTATAATACCTGCTTTAAGCAGGGCTCAAACCTGTTTCCATATGACAGTGACTCGTGTACGTTAACAACTATGCCGATGTATCGAAAACTATGAGATATACTCACCTATCTCGAACTTCTACAAACACATCTTCCTTGAATGCACCACTGCAAAACAAAAAGCGTTTTTGCACATGTGTGTAAACAAAATGTTAAATCATTTAAATTTTCCACTCGCACATACCCAATTTGACAGACATAAACGGAATAAAATAGATCTCTTCCCTTTGAATAATTTAGAATTGTAAAACAAACACTTAAGTTGACTTGTTCTTTTTTCACTGTTGTTGCTTTTATTGTCATATTTAGTAATATAATTGAATCTTTGACTTCATCTTTGAAGCACAAGAAAGAGTGAGGTTACCTTATTTAGTCCACATGGTGTCCCTCTTGCGGCATAGAGCTGTCTCCGATACATTTGCCCTGTTCTTGGATTGTAACAATACAATATATTGCAGATCTCTTCAGGCTGAGTCTAAAATAATTAGCGTATTGCTGGACATTATAAGTATTTTTTTCAAGCACTTGACAACAAAATGGCGTAACCTGACGTATAAAAATTCAATGGTTAAGATACATTTCTTCAGTCACAATCTAAGTAAAATGACATAAATTGACGTATAACTCGATATTTACCAGGTCACTGTATTCACCAGGAACGAAGAGCCGGTAAAATGACATAAGTAAATTATTACCATGACTAAGTAACCGTCTAAGCGGACATAATTCCCGATGACATCAATTATAGTACTATGATTTTTTTCATTACATTGACTCAGCTGACATTCCTTAACTGTTGATTCTGCCGCTTACCGGCAATATGATAGCGAATTTCATGGCAACATTACGTTAATTCGGACCCTTAGATATTAATTACACGTCATTTAAGTTTCCAATAAAACTTAATGTAATTAGTATGGGTTCAAAAACAGCCTGACTATTATACTTGGAATGCTTACAAACGTGGCCCTAAAAACAAAACAAAATCAAAGGTTATGATTAGCTAACTCCAACTAGCTCTATTCGAATCAAACACATGTAATTTTTAAGGCATGCGACTTTTTTGGAATAGACAAAATATCACAAATATCAGCAAAATGTATGCGTGGTTTCTGTTATCTCACAGGGTTAATGGTACGACAAATGGCAGCTCAAAAATGTTATAAATCCAAACATTAGTAACGATAAGTTGTAACGCACCCTATATTGTTCCTTTGCAACAAAACCGTGTATGTACTGCACACTTAATTGAATAATGTTCACTTCATAAAGAACAAACGAATCCTTTGCAATACTGATAATGTTGAACTATAAGCGAACGAAGTCAATAAAACATTTTCATACATCAATTATTTATTTATTTGATTATGATGTGTTTTTTTTCCTTTATATTTTATATACCAGTACGGATCTTATTGCATCAATTTTTTTAATGATCCGTAATGGTATTCATGGCGTGTTCCGTAAAGAACTCCTTGCTTCTGTGTATATGTGTACTGTAAAGTATATTATTCATCTAGCGTAAGGAGATTTGCTTGACATATTTCTTTAAATGCTTTATGATGTTTGTTACACATCATTCTTAGTTCTATTTATTCATTGGTGTACCGTAAATATAGTCTTGCTTTTTTTTCCTGAAGTACATTAGGAATATTTGATGACTTATTTCTTACTGTCTTACACTTTCCTGCTCTCAACCGCTTACTGGGCACAACATTGATATTTGTCCTCAGAGGCTTCAGTGATTATGCTTAATTATGAATAATGTATGCGTTGCTTTTCTAACTAAACCTAACCACCGAACAGTGCACAACTCTTACTCGGTTATTGTCCTGATTGGTTTCACTGCAATATATTGATAAACATCCAGCCTTTTATTCAAGTAACGTACCAAACAACAATGTAAACAATATCGCCCATATTTTTATATCGATAATTAGTTACCGTAGATGAAGTTTGTTTAATATCAGCTAAGATCTATTCATAGGGGTACTTTACCGTTTTTTTCTAAGCTTTGTTTAAGTTTCAACATCATGTATATTTCATGGATTGTTCACATTCACGCGATGATGTTGGAAGATGTTCATATTATGTGATGGATCTGGTGATAACGAAGGAAATATATTGAAGAAAATTATGGTCCATATTTGGATTCATATTTCCTACAATCTTATATATTTCAAAAACATGTCGACCTACACAAATGTTTTTTAAATGCAAATAGAAATCGACGTATCGAAACATTGATCTGGTATGTCATATAATTTAGGGCTATATTAAAACCATTGATTTAGAACACACTGTCGTTGATTAGAGCTTTTTCCATTAAACTACTCGACGATTGTTTCCACAAATAGGTAATTGATTGTATTGATATATCCACTCTAGTTAGTTTCCTTCTTTGTCGATTATATTGTCATATAAGAAAATTAATTCACTATTATTTTTATTTAACCACGATGCGCCCTTCCATATTGCAGTTTTTGGGTGAAGACGACAACAAATTTAGCATGGCGATCATGAATAAGGTATGCTTACCGATCAGGTATGCTATGCCATTTAATTAATAATAGAGAAGAAACCTGAAAGTTACAAACTAAATAACTCATCTATGTTTAACAACAACCACAAGAGGAAACCTTTGTTTTCTCACAATATACCGTCATGTCTGTGTAGCTTTATATGCATTTTAGAGAATAGCTATGGCGACCAACATATTTTTGATCTGAAGCATGTTTACATCGATACTAACCCGTGTAGCAGACAGACCTGGAAAATGTATTTCATTATCTCTTCGTTCAAGAATACTTGCCTAACCAGAACATGGCCCTAAAATAAATGCAAACCTTTCCTCAGTGGCTGTCGAACTAATATAATTTGCCTGGCAAATATTAGGATGTTCCTATTCCAAATAGACAGAAACTAAATAAATCATGGACAGTTACGTAGCAGTGATACTGAATAACCAAAACAGTCAAGTCATTACTTGCCGTAAAAAAGCTAGTATATGTTTGTTTTTTGCAACGGTCTCTAAACAAGCTAACAGTCTTTACAACATAACCTATTACATTATACACATTGGACAGTGTCGAATTCGCATGTGTGACTGATTTTAGCACACATGTATCCACCTATCGTCGATGGCAACGTCGAATGACCTCATGTCCGTATGCTATAGGCAATACTCGAAAATTCAAAGAATATCTGACTTTAACATGAACATAATTTTCCCTATCGATTCCATCTAATTTACCATAAACGGACTCTTCCTCCGTACATAATTCTCTGGAATCGTAATCTGTTTTTATATTGTGTTAATTCAACTGTATAGTCAGCGCAAATGAGCAATATATACATTATCATTATTATTATTAGTAGTAATAGTAGTAGTAGTATCATCATCATCGTCATAAATTATTAGTAGTAATAGTAGTAGTAGTGGTACCGATAGTAGTAATATTATTATTACCACAATTAATATCGAAATAACTAATCATTAAAGGAAATGTATACGTGCATCCTTTGCGGTTATATTTCTATATATTTATATCTTGAACATCTACAATATATGATAATGATGATATTTCTATCATATAGTTGTATCCATATTTTCCTAAGCAGAGCACCAATTGTTTGAAAATTTCGCATTTATACCAAATAACACGTACTTGGTACTATTTAGCATATATAGACAAATGAGCCACTCAATGGAATTGCCATCAGGTGCATTAGTATCACTTATATTAATATACGTCTTCCCGGAGAATGGAAAAAAGAATATACAGACATACTCATTGTACAGACCTGATAATGCACAAATCCTTGTCCATAAATGAGAGAACAATGTTCCTGTGGTGTGAAAATAGATCCCGGCTGATTGTTTATAAAGGCCTGGTATTCAATACTGTCGTAGACCAAACCCGAATCTCGTACGCAATGTCTGAAATAGAAAATAAATTGTTTGCTGTATAAAGACGTTAAATACATGATAAATTGTCCAGGTTCCAAGCTATATACACACTGTCTCTTTAACTACGTACATAATATGTACATACGTTGAATTTTTGCTCCAAGAGATAAAAGGAAAAGCACATAAATATGTCACGATTTAATTTGATTCAATATTTTTACATGACTTCTTAATTGCTGAGATTTGAAACAGACATGTACACTCAGATCAACTCAGTTGTGTCCCCGTAACTGGCTATTGCTCTTTCCTTGCTTTTGAAACAGATGCAAATTTATAGCGTTATATATGTCTGTATGTATTGTACATACTTGTTTTTTAGCGTCTTTTTGAAGGACTTCACGGAGCAGTTTGAGAATATCCACATGTTTATAACGTGCGACCCATTCAGGTTGTATTCTGGTTCACCGACACTCATAATAAAATAGTCTTCAGATTTACAAGCTGCGGCATCCCCAAAACCGTCATGGTATGCCCCAAGACTAGAAAAAAAACCGGATATTTTTTCAAGTTTAGTCTAGTCAGCGCGTAGTTTCAAAATTAGAACTACCTTCCATTACATGCCCCAATCCAATGCGCCGGATCTTATTCCACTATCGAAAACTGCAACTTCCTGGACACACACGAACACACACAGAAACATACACAAAACAAAAACACACACACAGATATATATATATATATATATATATATATATATATATATATATATATATATATATATATATATATATATATATAAATATATATATATATATATATATATATAAATATATATATATAAATATATATATAGATATATATATATAGATATATATATATGTGTGTATATATATATATATATATATATATATATATATATATATATATATATATATTTATAAAGAAAGAGATATTAAAAGCTAATATATATTAGAATTTATAAATAAGGAGCTGTACGGTCCATAACATTTGGTATTAATAATTAGTTATTCATACTAAAAGTATCCTTCATCCTCATATTTTATAAATCTTTCAAATAAATAGAATGGCAGGAATCAATGATTCCAGATATTCAAATTTCAAAATTAGGTTTGCTGTATGATATATTCGTGTATATGGGACAAAAACTGTCATGCCATGATATGGCAAAACATGAAAATGCCGTAGGCAAAGGGCCTACTAGGTGTTCACTTACTTGTGTCCAAGTTCATGTGTTGCTGTTCCAATAGTTCCAACAAAATCACGTGTATGGATAAGCGAAATACTTTTACCATGATCACATATGCGTGAGAAAGGGCTTACACCTGCAAGGAAAACAAACAATATTTCATGATTACCTTCTTAAAGGCTTTCGTTGTAAAATGCAAAATTTTGTCAATTGATGATAAGATTTCATAATTTAACTGTAATAACATAGGCATGAAATAATTCAAAATATGAATGTGATTAAGTGCATTTTGTTGTATGCAGAGACGATAATAGAAACAAAGGAAATAAATCGAGAGAATAGCCCAACACGTTATGCAAGTATCATTAGGATAAACCAGATTTGTTCACTCTCTTTATATATATATATATATATATATATATATATATATATATATATATATATATATATATATATATATATATATATATAAAGTTCTCTTAAATATATTAATTTTCTTCAACGGTTCAGCGGTTCCAAAATAATTTCTATAGTACAAAATGAATGTTGTTAGCAATGGGCGCCTATCTCATTAAAGTTTTAATAGTTAGTTAGGTTTTCCTATCTCTAATTCATTGTCACATGAAGTTCCAATTGAACAAACAAATTAAGCATATGCTACAAATTAAGTCATTCCAAAAACTCCTCTCCTGCTAGACATTGAATTCGATTTATTAAATCATGTGAACTTTTTATTATTTGTTTGTTGATTATGTCAGTGTCATAGTTGGAAATCATATTTATTGGTACATTTATAAAACATTTATATCTTAGGTATTATTATTAATCTTTATCCAATAATGTAGAAATAAGATCTCTCATACACCTTGATAATTATGAATCTGAGTTGGTGTTTTATGTGAGAGTATTATAAGCAAGTTATTTAATGACCAAGCACTTGTGGTAAATATTTTAGCTAATAAAATATACTCAAGACTGGTTTGAGGCAAGACTAAATTTTTAAATGTGCATATAATCGGAGTAGATGTTGAAGAATATCTGTATGGGTCTTTCTGGGTTACAAGGAGATTACTCTTTATATATATATATATATATATATATATATATATATATATATATATATATATATATATATATATATATATATATATATTCTTATTCTTATTCTTACTAACAAATATGTTGGTGGTAACTTCAGAGCGCGTTGTTGATAATGGATATTATATCCATGTTGAGAATAATGTCAATAATATATGTTAAATTATTCGGATTTGATATGAAACAATGTTTTCTTGTTTGGGTTCATTTATAGTGAGAGAGAATGTGTATGTAGCAATGTAAGTGCGTACTTACCTTCAATTTCACAGTTACTGTTGTTGACTTTATGCAAATGATGCCTAAAATTGTATTATTACTTATATGTATTTGTACTGCATAACCATAAATTTACAAATTACATTCATAGCAAGGTACCAATACATTGATTTACTTTGCTAAACAAAACAAATATTGCTTATCTCAATCTATGAAATTATCGGTTTCTCTATTTATGTTTCTCTTCTAGGATGTCAGCTATATGATGACATCCTAAGAGATTGCTACAACTACAAAAAAAAACATATTACCAGGTTTTTTTGCGAAGTATTATAAAGATATGTGTACATTACTAAAATCCATATTTAAAACACTTAGTATTGATATGGAATCTTGTGCGGTTACCGTATGCGAAAATGTTTATAATTAATTTATATGCGACATTTTGGTGGTCAATATATGGTGAATACAGTATGGACAGTGTAAGAAAATAGACATGGAATATGTTTAGTCAACTGACACAGAACATTATATATATATATATATATATATATATATATATATATATATATATATATATATATATATATATATATATATATAGATATATATATATATATATGTGTGTGTGTGTGTGTGTGTGTGTTTGTGTGTGTGTAATAACCAATGGAAAATTTGAATTAAAATAAAATATACCTTTGAAATTATTTCGTAAGATTTGAACAATAAGGTATTCCAAAATGTAAGGTCTCTTTTTGAGAAAACATTATGTCTGAAATTTTGATAATCCATAGTTTATTTGTAATGTGTCGTAATTGATAATTTTGATTCCTATTCGTTTTTTATGTGGAATAATATTTGTCAGTTTGGCACTTATTTCGCTGTTCGATCGAAATAGTTAAATTGAGCTACTGATGAGGAAGAAGAACTACAGTATAGAAGGTCAATGAAAGAGACAGTTTAAATTTCCCACATTATTGGAAAACTATCTAATTGGTTCACTCTTTTGTTAAAAGTATACATTTAGTGTATTATATTTAATTTATTTTAAGGAGCAAAGTGTATGGTTGTAGCTGTTAGATCCAATATGGATTACCCATAGATTTTATCAGCACATTGTTACATCAGTAAGCCAGATAATACAGATATATCGCTACTATCAGCACGTCAACAGGGGATTTTGTTTGAACACAACTTGACATTTAAACCATTATAATTGTGACAGAGCATTAAGCAATATATTTGACTAGTTCATAAAACCTTAAGTTCGTTTCTAATTTATCATTCACAGCCATAGATTATTTCCTGAAGTTTAAATATATATCATTGATTTTCACTTTCTTTTCTTTCCTATTTTAAGATATCCGAATCATAACACTATGTACCTTTGGTGATTTCCACACCAAGATTTAAGTATAACTACAGATCAATGAATTATGCAGCATATTGTTCACGTGAATATAATTTAGGCATAATTTATCACACTCATTATAGTTCCTCTCTTAATATTGTGTTAAATTTACTTTGATAGTTATGGAGCCATTTCAGGGGTTAACATTTAAGATATCAACATCTAACCACTACTTTAATCTGATTATCTAGACCAAACTATATAATTGTTTAGAGTCATCTGGAATTTAATATTGTATTTTATTTAAAGCTAGAAACAAAGTTTCCATCACACATAATCGGTATAGTAGTTAATGTTAACACAATATGAACAAGAAGTATGTTTCTTGGTCATAATCATAACACATTAGGTTAGTAGCTTTAGTATATTGCGAAAATGCTCCTAGTCATTTTGTCTATGAACAGGTGCGATTCAAAAGTTGCTACTAAGTCTTACCCAGTTTTGGTAGTTTAGTCATGCATCATAAAACATTCTATATGAAGATCAAATTCATAATATTTGAATGACATAATTCTAAAATAGTCAACACCTTTGCTAACAACAAGACATCGATTTTTAAACAACAGATCATGTTATTCACTTCATTTATATACATTACATAATTATTCCACACTGTTTGTGCATAGACATACGTTTAGTTTTACATTCCACTTTAATGTAATAATGAGCAATATGTATCCATTTTAGTTCCATTTATTTTTCTGATATTTTGAAAGCAACTTTAGATAAATTAAATGATAGCTTAACCAAAATGTGATTTGATTTTTCCATATTAATGCGCATACAAGTAACGTGACAATTTCATTGACTTTTCAATAGACGCCAGTTTAATTATCCAACTAATGAAAAGCTATTGGCCTTTGTGTTTGAAACTATATATATATATATATATATATATATATATATATATATATATATATATATATATATATATATATATATATATATATATATATATATATATATATATATATATATATATATATATATATATAATGCAATACATTACGTGCATCTGGATATGTTACCCTAACATTAATAGCAAATATAACTGATGACAAACAATATTATCATCACTTTTTAATGTAACTTTGTTACATGTCTACATTTTGCTGCAACTTTTGCTCACGTTTAAGTATACGTTTGTTCGCATGTCACATTTAAATCATTACTGGTTTTATTTTACCTTTCCGTATCTCTTGTTAAATACGTAATTCGCGACTAATGTTTTCGACTGTATTTTCACCAATAGATTCTTATATTGTAACGACTATTAAGAACGTATGAAAGTCTTATTGGAGGTTGATATGAAATTTATCATTGTCATGTTCCTTTCATAAGTTTGCCCATGTATTTAATTATTCAAGAGCACACTTTATTTTTAAAGGAATTTTATTATGATAGTTATATATTTGAGATTGAATATATTTTTATGTGTTTAAGGAATATTGAATTTCCTTATTACCTATAATAAGAGGAGTTCAGGGAATACATGCTCGCAACAGAGCTTTTTGGCGCATCATTATTTTGCGATTAGTCGCTGCTTCTACTTAATACCACATATGGGTATGGGACAGCTAGAAGAAACACTAACATGGGCAATATTAGGAACTTATTTTTAATTGCACGTTTCTTGCTATATGTTATGCGTGAGCTTGATCATGTATAGCAGACATCACTTTGGAAAGGCAAACATAATTTTAATTTCTCGCAGACGAAAATTAGCTCTCCCTCTTTAAGTGTTAGACTCGTAAGAGGAAGAGATACACACATTGAGAATAAAATGTAAAACGAAATTTCGTGGAGAAGATTGGAGAACGATATACATCATATTGAAAATAATAATAATAATAATAATAATAATAATAATAATAATAATAATAATAATAATAATAATAATAATAATATAATCGGATAGAGCATTAATGTTGCTGTGCTGAATCCTTACCATCATGAGTTAAACTTTTACGAATCCCTTATTGCTGGTGTCCACTATAGCTATTTGACTACTTAGCTCTATTTGGCATTAACAGTTTCTAAATATTCACAATAGACTCAAATTTATTTACGTTGGAAAGATATATATGTATGTATGTATGTATGTATATGTATATATATATATATATATATATATATATATATATATATATATATATATATATATATATATATATATATATAAAGAATACATCTATATATATATATATATATATATATATATATATATATATATATATATATATATATATATATATATATATGTAATAAATATTTACTTATGTTTTGACGAAACTATCACCTTAAATACATTGCGACGATCTGTTAAATATGTTTTGAGATTTCTATCACATTAAAGATATTATGACGAAGTGTCAGTTGTTTTGAGATTTATATTACCTTAGTGATATTGAGACAATCTATTACTTATGTTTTAAGATTTCTATCTCATTAAAGATATTGGGGCGAACTGTTACCTATGTTCTGATATTTATATCACCTTAAATGTATTAGGACGAACAGTTGCTTATGTTTTGAGATTTATATTTGAGATTTCTTTAAATATATTAGGACGAACGGTTACCATAGGCAGTTGGAGATAGCATACCTTATCATTAGCAGTTAATTTGTACTATTTTTACCTGTAATGTTTATATAAATCTTTAAACTAGAATGTGAAAATATCACAATTTATATTTGCTTATTAAAAGTTTCATGTTATGAAATCAACAGCGTTAGGTACACTTACATTGTAAATAGCATTGCGTGATCGAATTTTGGTAGATGTCCCGTGCTGACATTTAAGTGCCAGTGAGTGAGATCTTCTATATATGACACTGAATCTATATATTTTGTTCCGTTCAATATCTTCACTTTTATATTCATACGAGGAAATAAGTCTTCATGCTATAAATACAAAACAAAAAAAAAATATTGCATCAAATGCCAACAATTGGTTTCTATAAACAAGGCAAATGTTGAAAGATTTCACAACTATATATTACAACATTTCTAGCTTCTTTTTTGTAAGTTTCCTATCGACATGTGCACGAGGCTATCAAAACATGTGCATATAACAAAGGTGTACATTATGCTTTAGAAGCAATTTCCTTTAGATTGGTAGCTGTCAGCTGTAGAAAAGCCAGGCTACAGAAAAAAAGATGGTGATTTCCCAATTTCTTCCTCACTAGGAATATAAACATGTCACTAATTTGTTATGCATTCAATATATCATGTTCAGAAATAACACATCAGTACTAAAACACTAAATATGTTGTATGTATTTTTGGGAAATTATATACTAAATTGTTCACTACTCAGACTCTCTATTTCCATGTGTTAGTCACTGTCTCCTTCTCATTGTCCCTCTGTGTCTCTCTATGTATGTATGTATGTATGTATGTATGTATGTATGTATGTATGTATGTATGTATGTATGTATGTATGTATGTATGTATGTATGTATGTATGTATGTATGTATGTATGTATGCATGTATGTATGTATGTTGTTGTTGGGCTTAACGCCATTTTTCAGCACACGATAGGCTATTCAAGGCGGCCAGTATTAATGTTGGAGGAAGAAACCGGGAAATCACCGGAAAGAACCACCGACCCACGAGAAGCTACTGGCAGGCTTTCTCACATATACACATTCGCCGAATCCTAGACTCGAACCCACGCAGACAGAGGTGATATGGCAGTGATCCGTAACGGACAGCGCTTTAGACCACTCGGCCACTCGGGGCCCCTTGCATGCATGTATGTATGTATGTATGTATGTGTGTATGTATGTATGTATGTATGTATGTATGTATGTATGTATGTATGTATGTATGTATGTATGTATGTATGTATGTATGTATGTATGTATGTATGTATGTATGTATGTATGTATGTATCGATGGATGGATGGATATATATATATATATATCTTACTATATACTATAATAATGTGATGTATAAACACATTTGTGAACTTGTATTTATGACATTGAACAGTACATTTACAAATTTTATAAAACCTCACGTTGAATGAACCCAAGAAATTATTCTCATGCACCGTGCATAAATACGATCATTTTCTTCCCAATATCAAGTTGCTTTATAACATAGCTTGAATATGATTCTAAGAGATCAATTGTTGATGTTACAACATTTTATATATAAACTTTTTGTTGCTAAAAATGTAATGTCCAGCAGAGACTCTGCATTTGCCATTCATAATTTTCGATCATAAAACCGTAATAAGTTCATAACATTTACCTTTTGAGAGAAATATCTAAAGTAATATTTCTAAGTAATCTCGCCAAAATTAGAAAATATGGTAATATCCCGGATGGCAATATAAACTAGAAAATATGGTAATATCCCGGATGGCAATATAAACTAGAAAATATGGTAATATCCCGGATGGCAATATAAACTAGAAAATATGGTAATATCCCGGATGGCAATATAAACTAGTAAATATGGTAATATCCCGGATGGCAATATAAACTAGAAAATATGGTAATATCCCGGATGGCAATATAAAGTCTTTTCTAAGGAAATTAAATGATGCATTTAATGCTTAACTTCAATGATAAATCAATCAATGAAAATGTTAAACTTTTTATGGATGCCTCTTGCATATTTATCATCAAGCATTGTTTTCGCATGGCTGAAACATGTTTGATCAATTTTGACAGCTCAATAGTTTTAGACTTTCGCGTTAAAGTGCAAATTATTGTTGAACATATATTGAGCAATTTTTCAATGTTTTATGAGTCATAATTAGTATCTGGGTTAGGTATATACAAATATGTAGATTAAGATTTAGATATATACAAAAATGTACATCAAAACCGTAAATTATCAATGATTTCAATTGATTGTAGATTCAAACTCTATAAGACATTTGCCTGCTGTGTTTTATGTAAGCTCATTAAATAAATGATCTCTTTTCTAGATTGACATGAAACACATATCGTCAATCAATGCTCTTGACAACGTAAAGATTTTTCGGAATCTCAAATAGATATTGGGAGCCAGAAGAAATAATGAGGAATTAAGACGAACATCCGCTTTATCCATTCCTTAAAAACTGATATTATTTTCTTGATCATTATTGCTAATATCTCTGCAAACAAAAAAAAAAGAAATTAAGGAGATATATGTTGTCCTTTTTTACTTCCACGACAGGTATGAATCTACCATATTAACGCAGATATATGTGGGGATTATTTGAGGTTCATCGATTGCAGTGAGTGGTATGAATAATTTCATATATCACACACAACATTTTCATGTCATCTCCAAAATAAAAAGATTGTTTTATTCTTTATACACATTTCGGATCATTTGTATTATTACAATTATGAGAGTCTCTTTGCCAACATAAATCTTTAAAATAGTCATTGCCTCACTATACGTATAATGCAAACCAAACTGTTACAATTTTGGGAATGATGACTTAATTGAATGCAATAGTTCGCGGTCAAAATGTTCATTCTATCAAAAGCACATGGAAGTGGAAAGGAATCTGACGCTAATAAAATCTCTTACCAGAAAAAATATAAAATCAGTAAGGATGATACTGATTGATATACTTGGATCTGTTATCGATCTGTAGCGTAGGTTCACCTATGACAAAATACAAATAAATTATGTAAGTGTCTATATTTTGCAATATTGATATCAACATCTAAATTGTTTCGTTAGGTTGTTCTCAGACGAAGTACAAATACGATCTGCTTATTGAGTATTATAAGATAATGAATTATGTTATCATCACAAAGTTTAAGTACGGAAACCTATTTATCTACGTTTACATCAATTAGCGAGTTCAATTATGTCAACAGTGATGATGAATACATAAATAAGTCAGAATTAATGTGTCAGCGTATTGAAAGTAAAGATATTATTCTACCTGCCATTTGTGACGTAAAGTATCATGTGAAGCAATGAGATATGGTTAGTGTTAAGAGTGGGCTGCAGATGAACAAATCTGGATACATTGTAACATAATTACATATACAGAGTTTACATTAACGCAAATTTGCAAACTATTGCGATTGGACGAGGTGCATACAGGTACCTCAAGACAGCTTCTAGGTCAATGATAATACTTTGTATGATCTGAAGGATCAAACATATCTCGTTTTTATGTGTTAGCATTAACAGTATACACAATGAAAATGAAAGGAAGGTTGATGTGATTAGGATTAAAAAAATCATTACTTACACCGTTCATAATTTGTGAGTAAGCTTCTCTTATCGTCCTTTTCACGTTTTCTATTTTATACACGGTATGATCGGAAGCATCCTTTAAATAATAACTGCAATTGGATATGTTTGGACATTCTTATATTTGTAAAAGCGAGCTTGACTATCATAATAAATATTGTTCCATATGCCAAAGAAACGTAATATATGTAATATAAAAATCCTTTAAATGCTTTATCTTTAAGCAAGGAAATAACAGTAGTATTTATTTTGCATTGCAAGTGCATGTGATTGGTCTGATTTCCTATTGTTATGGTTTATGTTACCCATATTGAATGGCAAGAATTAAAACAATGTAACATATGTCATTTTCAATATCATTATCTTTAATTTGCTTATCGCTAGAAGTAGCATGTGCGTATGAAAAGGCAAACATTTTTTTTGCAATCACATGTGTGCCCCATAATCAGTACGCCTGTGTTTTGCCTTGTGTCATGTTCAAAAGTGTTTAAATAGTTCAGCGAGATTTGCCTTGCAAACAATCACTGTTGTAGATAATTAGATAATTGTTATATATATATATATATATATATATATATATATATATATATATATATATATATATATATATATATATATATATATATAGAGAGAGAGAGAGAGAGAGAGAGAGAGAGAGAGAGAGAGATAGAGAGATGCAATAAACTGACGACGAACAGTACGAAACCAGTAACTAACTAGCCTAAGCGCTTTCGACTCTTAATGAGTCTTTTTCAAAGGCAAATAGAAAACATATATACGAAAAACAAATAAACACAAAAACGTTGTGTTTGTAAACATTTCAATTTCTACTATAAGAATAACCTGTATCGAATCAAAAATCCGGGGATATAATCTTCGTTACATAAATATACAAAAAATAAAAATAGATGTTGCTTTGGCTTGTAGACTTTTAGGGAATTATAAACCGTTTTAAGTTTCCGCAATTAGTCTAAGCAAGCTGGCTGTATTTATAGTTTAAACACATGTGGAGACAGCCATGTAGAAGTTTACAAACGCAAGGTTTTTGTATTTATTTGTTTCTCGTATATATGTGTTGTATTTGCCTTTGAAAAAAGACTCATTAAGAGTCGAAAGCGCTTAGGCTGGTTAGTTACTAGTTTCGAACTGTTCGTCGTCAGTTTATTGCATCTATTTTAAGCAATCCCTGACACACGTGATACCTTGGTGGATTTAGTACGCTTGAAAGGGTTGTTATTCACCACATGATTTGTATTCTTTATATATATATATATATATATATATATATATATATATATATATATATATATATATATATATAGATATATATATATATATATATATATATATATATATATATATATAAGATGGATAGATACATAGATAGATAGATAGATAGATAGATAGATAGATAGATAGATAGATAGATAGATAGATAGACCACCAAAGTTATGGTTGAAATGGGTAAGTAGGGTGTTTATATATATATATATATATATATATATATATATATATATATATATATATATATATATATATATATATATATATATATATATATATATATATAAATTTGTGTGTTATTTTATGATATATAAAGATAATGTCCCGCAAGAGATAGAAGTCTCGGGCGCAAATAGAACACTAACTAATCCCATATTCCTGAATCTATCAATACTGCGATCTTGACATAATAGTTTTTCTTTAGCTGGCGAGTTTCATCTGTGGAAATAATTTGAAGCGATGCTATAAATAAAGTTAATAGAGTTCAAGTTTTCAATATCATAATTTTGTAGGATCGGAATAATTTGTATACATTTATGTAATTGAACCCCTAATATTATCTGTGGAAAATAGTATATTACTAAACAATAAAGCGTACTCTCATACAGCATATATTATTTACTAACATTTCATTAACATACGGTAATAAAATGTTTAGTGGATTAACATGCCATGTTCCTATCCGATTATATCGTGCCATCCCTTTTGCTTTTGTAACTATAACTGTTCTTACCTGGCGTCATTCTTTCCTTTAAATCTACTAGATTTTGATTTGGGAATTTAACATAGTCTTTCGCAGAACATGTTTCTTTTACTTGTCCAGGGAACATTCGTGAAAGAACTTGAAATTCCTCTTG
>JAEAOA010000305.1:145000-175000 GCA_016746295.1 Potamilus streckersoni
ACATGATATGGTATGTCGTGTTAATATAACTTCAATTCCAAAGCAATGTTTAATTTAAACGCTGCAACTCATCTTGTGTTATCACCTTATTTTCATTATTATTGATGATAAATCTTGCTGTACATAAAAAAAAATTATTTGCGTGGGAGCATCATGTTAGTGCCTTTCTAGACGAAAACATAAGTAGAAATCTAGCAAATGTATTACCTAACATTTACGTTGTCGGTTATCAATGATATTTGTTCGAGTCATTAGTTCGTTTCCCTCTACTAACCTTATATAAGACGTTATTTGCTTACAATGATTCTATATATGTTGTTCTTCTGTCTGTTTTGCGATGTTGACTAACACTGTTTCTTGCCATCACGACATCTTACTACCATTGGTCAGATTCAAGGAAGTTTTGGGCACGGTTAGAGGTCATTTAGAAAAATCTGTGTATTCTTCTGTATCACCCATAATCTTCACGCAAGCTCGATAAAGTGTATCGGAGTATTTTTGAATTTAAACATTGTCATCGTACGATTCAAATGAAGGAACAAGTATTGTCAAACAAACTAATATACTAAGAGCTAATTAGCCGCGTTACGTTCAAAGTTAAATGTATGGACTTCATTTGGCACAAATGAGAACCACATAATAAAAGAGCTATTAACATGAGTGTGCTCATGTGTGAATAAATATTTGAATAATCTATTATTGTATACTTTACATTTGAACATATAATTGAATAATCTATTAAAATAAACTTTAGATTTGATAAAAGCTCCTTTTTTGAGTTTTATCGAAAGTTAAAAAAAAACTAAATCACCCGCACACTGACATATCCTGTGCATTCAGAAAACTATATTGAATTGACTCTCCAGTTGCTAGACATTTTCTGTCCTTATTAACATAATACTACACTTACGATGACTCTCCTACACTGTTCATTTAATCTCTTCACACATCTCACAGTCATGTATGCCCCGTGATCCATGTCCTGGTAGTACGCAACGGCCTATTTAAAATAAATATATGACAATTTAGATAAGATGATAGAAAGCTAATAGGAATGTATGTCAACCGATATATATATATATATATATATATATATATATATATATATATATATATATATATATATATATATATATATATATATATATATATATATATATATATATATATATATATATATATATGCATTGATTTATATAGGATAATACATCTTTGTCTTTAAAGAAAACATTTATTTTGTTCTTTAAGTATGTATTCGCTTCTGTAATATTTTAGGCAAGTAATTGGCGACGAAATACTGCATTAGACTGATTATGCGAAGACTAATTAGGTAGTCGGCGTTCGGCACGTGATGACCCTTTATAAAAAGATACGTTCAGTGGAATGTTGGCCGACTGATTATATGTTAATTTTAAAACTGATAATTTATTTCAATAAATAAACAACCTCAATTTTATACACACATACACACACACACACATATATATATATATATATATATATATATATATATATATATATATATATATATATATATATATATATATATATACACACGTGTGTACATATATAATATATATTATCTTGGTGACAGGGTATATAAATTTCTTATGAAATTAATAATAACCATTGAATATAAAGAGAATGAGTATACACATGTACATGATATAATACATCCTAAAAGATCTTTTATAAGTGCCGTAGATAAAAATGTAATCTTATTGACAATGTTAAGAAGTAGGTTCATGTGGTTTTGATATCCAAAAGATTAATTGGATGAATGCGTAATGCTAGCAAAATGTTGTTTTCAAGTGTATTGCAAATTGGGGCAGTCACAAATTGAAACTTAAATCTATTCGTATGCAGTTTGCTATTGTATATTTTATTTGGTTCTGATGAATGGAAGTTGAGAATATATGTTTGAGAATGTGGATTAACAGCTGAAAAATAAGATTTTGTTAACTTAATAATTACGAACATAAGAAAAGTGCGGATGTGTAAACTCTTCCGAAATTTATTAATGTCACGGAGTGAGGCAATCCCAACCCTTGATGCAAATTGTGTTAATAATATAAAACAAATTTGTTTCAAAAATTGTTTTCATTAATTATTGGATAAATTAACGGTTACCTAGAATGTCAAGCTTAAAGTTAGATAACTGAAATATTTCCTACAAGATGCAAGCAATATCATCAAGACACAAGCACAGAGGAAGTTTATTGGCATTATTGATGAGAAAGACACATTTTTCTGTATTATATTAAACGTACATCGAATTCTAAGCATCAGCCCATTAAAGAACGTATACCTTGTAAATTTTGCCAGAAAAAGACTTGTTTTATTTTATAAATCGGCGCTGATAATTTTATGAAATAATCATTTTCAGTTACATTTTAATATGCTTTTAGAACTCTTCTCCCTCATCACATTCTATGATGTTAAGTTTCAATATAAAATTCATCATATTTATTTTACACATCACAACTTCTACAAACATTAAAGTTCTTATAGTATGCTAATTTAGGTTTACTTTGTACCTGGCGGTTGTCAATGATTGAGAAACAGCTTCTGTATGCACCTAACAAATTATCATGTTTCTATGTTATAAATATATATTTAACTGAAGCTGAGGTCCGGACTTAGCCTTCAGAATCACCTTCAAAATTCAGGATATGAACTTATTTTAAACTTTGGAAGTTTTCATTAGGATAATTGGTTTTTATTTTCATCAGAAAATGCTATAGTGACCTAAGGTCAAATGATATGTTGACGTCCCCATAAGTTATTGAGTATTATTTCAGTCCTTAAAATACGTTACTTCTGTGTAAAATATATATATATATATATATATATATATATATATATATATATATATATATATATATATATATATTGTTAGGAGTCATTGACGTTCATAAATTAGTTGTTATAGTGAAACATCGTCTATATTCGTCTCTCTTTGAAAGTTTACTTTACGTTTGCTACATCATAATGTTCTGTACTCTTTTGCTCAATCTCTGATATATCAATGCTTGCTAAATCGGTTGCACATTATTTTCGCAGCAATCGTAATAAGTTTAAAATCCGAATCAGTTATTGAAATAAATGTATTACAATTAGGTTTCACGAATCAAAATGAGTTGTAAGTTTTACTGTACATCAAAATATTAAACAACTTTGAATTGTTCTAGTTCCAAGTCAGAAAGTTTGATTTAAATCAAAGTTAGCAAGAAATCAAAGAAGTTACCCTCACAAAAAATATATGATCAATGCAGAACGATACATGAAATACGTTTAATTTGAAGAAATCAAAAGTCTATGAATAAAAAAGAAGCCTATACACATATGAATGTCAGCAAACAACAACTCAAGTAAACGATATGAAACTATCAGAAAGAAATTTTTAAAAAATACAAAACATACTGTCTTATTCCGTTGTATTTATTGATGTGTCTTTCCCATTCTTAAAGCAAGCGAACAGCCAAATAAAACAGGTTGTCCTTACTGAGTCTTTATATCAGTAGCTAAGACGTCTAAAAGCTGCTGATCAAACATTTTGTTTTAGCTTTGAGCATTTGATTAAAGCATCTCTAGACTAAGTAGACAAACTAGTTTGGCTGGTGATAATTAGATTAGAGGTTCGGTTTATAAAGGGTTTAGTATCTTTGTAAGTAGAATACATTTACTTTGTTCAGAATGGATAGAATATAGCACAAACTACGTAATATATTTCCTTTGATCTTAACGTTGGTAGCAATGTACTTAAATTGTGTTCTCTTTCTTTCTTAATTTTATGTTTCACACGAAACATGTATATTTACTCATTGAAATTTAATTGACTAGTTCAAAGTTACAAAGACTTCTTAAATGAATCACATTCAATCTACATTAACACTATATATATATTGATTGATAGGATACCATGTATTCTAACCTATCACCCAGACAATCCCAAAGTAGATAAAATCATCGCAAACCACTGGCCCACCGTGCAATCGTCAGACATACTAAACCTAATACTTCCGAACAAACCTGTAGTAGCTTACCGGAGACCAAAAAACCTTAAGGACATTCTAGTCAGGGCAAAGCTAACGCCAATCGCTAGTCAAATCCAACCTAGTCAATCTGGACCCTGTGGCGATAAAAGATGCAAAACCTGTCAACATATGATAGGGACCAAGACATTCACTAGCACAGTGACTAAAGAAAAACTAAATATACATGGTCCAAACAAAATGTGCAAAACAGAGAATGTAATTTATCTCATCGCATGTAAGATCTGTGGCCTTCAGTACGTGGGAGAAACTGAAAAGCTACACAAAAGGATAAACCTTCATAGACCTGATTGGATGACAAAAAAGCTGTACAGAAGCCCGGTCGCAGAACACTTCACTTCCCCTGGCCACACTTTCAGTGATATAATACTTATCGCTATTGCTAACAACCACAGCTCGAGTTCCGAAACCAGGAAGGAAAATGAATCATACTGGATACGCCGCCTTAGAACATTGAAACCGAGCGGTCTAAACCAAGAAGACTAGAAAATGAAAAATATGCACTAGTGGAATTTAACATTTTCTAAATCTTCTTAGTATCCTTCAATTTTTACTATAAGAATAACCGGTGTAGAATCAAATATCCTGGATATAATCTGCGTTACATAAATGTACAAAAAGTAAAAATAGATGTCACTTTGGCTTGTAGAATTTTAGGGAATTAAACACCGTTTTCGGTACCCGCAACTAGTCTATACAAGCTGGTTATATTTATAGTTTTAACCCCTGTGGAGACAGCCATGTAGATGTTTATAAACACAGCGTTTTTGTGTTTATTTGTTTGTCGTATGTATGTTTTGTATTTGCCTTTGAAAAAGACTCATTAAGAGTCGAAAGCGCTCAGGCTATTTAAATACTCGTTTCGTACTGTTCGTCGTCAGTTTATTGCATGTCTCTCTCTCTTTTATCTCTCTCTCTCTCTCTCTCTCTCTCTCTCTCTCTCTCTCTCTCTCTCTATATATATATATATATATATATATATATATATATATATATTTTCCTTCTCCTATCACGTTCGCTGTTGAATAATGATCAACAATCAATTTCCACTCATTAATCATTTATTAAACATGAATATATGTGTGTGTATAAGAAGAACAATAATTGAAGATGAATCAAAACCTTGTTTGTGAATTTTAAAAAGAGTAACATTCACTAATATAATGAATCGCAAAGGTGTGTTCACACTTTCCTTCAGATGCATCTGCAGCATTCAAAAAGTTGCAAAATTTTGTTGACAACATATGGTAAATTTCTTCGTTACCAAGTACACATATTGATATGTATATAATGTTTTATTCTTTTTGTTGTTGGCGGTGTTGTTTTTCAAATATATAATAGAATTCTAATATCCTTTAAATAGTACTAAGATCTATTAAATATGAAAATATCCAAATAAGGCCTGTGTCATACGACGATGTGACTGGACATATGGATAATGCTGAAGGTTATGTCAAACTGATTAAAGCGAGCGAAATAGGAACAATTTTATGATAGGTCGATGAGTTAATTTAGGCAGAATAATGAATCAACTATAAATATATTAAATGATTAAATTACCTCTATGTGATTCACAATTTTGAATACTTTTTACACCAAAATTTCATTAATGTGTCTTTATGCGAATTGCTGAGCATTCTGTGTTTCATTACTCTATATTTTTCATTAAATCCATCGTTAAAATATAAACAGTAGTGCTGTCTGAACTTGATTTGGTATGTAACTGTGTTTTGGCAAGAAAGCTACATAAATACATTTTCTAGAGGATTCGATCGACGGTGATGAAATCGGTCATTAAACATATGCAGGTAATCAAACTCAACTCCGTTCAAATGGCAAAGATGTGCATATATATATATATATATATATATATATATATATATATATATATATATATATATATATATATATATCTATATATATATATAGATGCAATAAACGGACGACAAAAAAGTGCGAAACTAGTACGTAACTTGCCTGAGAGCCTTCTACTCTTAATGAGTATGATTCCTTTTCCTTCCTGGTTTACCGGATACTAGATACGCCGCCTTAGAACATTGAAACCATGCGGTCTAAACCAATAAGACTAGAAGAAGACAATTATGCACTAGTAGAATTTAACTTTTTCTAAATCTTCTTAGTATCCTTCAAATTTTACTACAAGAATAACCTGTATAGATTTAAATATCCGGGATATAATCTGCCTTATATACATGTACAAAAAAGTAAAAATAGATGTCGCTTTGGCTTGTAGACTTGTAGGTATTTATACACAGTTTTCACTATCCGCAACATGTCTATACACACTGGTTGTATTTATAGTTTTACCTCAGGTGGAGACAGCCATGTAGAGGTTTACAAACAAAACGTTTTTGTGTTTATTGGTTTGCATTATATATGGTTTGTATTTGCCTTTGAAAAAGACTCATTAAGAGTCGAAAGCGCACAGGCTAGTTAGTTACTAGTTTTGCATTGTTCGTCGTCGGTTTATTTCATCTATTTTAATCAATCCCTGACACACATGATCCCTTGGTCGATCCAGTGCGCTTGAAAGTGTTGTTATTCGCCATATGATTTGTACATACATACATACATACATATACACACACACACACACATATATATATATATATATATATATATATATATATATATATATATATATATATATATATATATATATATATATATAGTGTGTGTGTGTGCGCAATACAATACTAATGCCATAACCCTCGCTGCATAAACGTATAATTGAAAGGAGAGTTTGCAAAATTCGTTTTCTTTTTTTTGTCAAATTTACCTCGTTAGGTACATCCTCATTCTTTATATATGAATTGTTTTGTCTTCAGTTGAAACCTACCTCACTTTCCAAATTTGATGTTTTTGTCGATATAGATGTACCATCTTTTGACAATTGCACAATGTAGATGTCAGCATTTGGATCAATATCATAGTTTCTTTTTAAATTTAATGTCAGACAGTGTGAACCTTGTCTGATATGAAAGGTCAGTTGATGTGGGAGAACAAGGTCACCAAATATCCGTTTGTTGTTGTGGGATTTTGCTGTCACCTCTTTCAGCCAGACTGTAAAGGCTAGAGTAAAGGAGATTAAATATTGTGTAATAACGGTAGTTCATATAAACGCAGAACATAAATTCAACACAGAAAATTTGGACAATCAGCTTCATCCCCATTATTGACAATGATAAATAAACTCGTCATAAGAGTTGGAATTTGGAAGCCTAATGCATAGTCTATCATTATATATATATATATATATATATATATATATATATATATATATATATATATATATATATATATATATATATATATATGGTGAGAGAGAAAGACAAAGAGACAGGTTAAGAAAGAGAGACAGAGAGAGAGAGAGGAGAGAGAGACATAGAGAAAGAGAAAGATAGGGAAATAAAGGGATTCACAATTTGTGACTATTCGTCATCTCCAAGTTATCTTGACACTTCTCTAAATGTAGAAACTTGATTTCTCATGCAACATAATATAGACTAGCTATAAATCGCCTGTGACAATTTTGGTTCCCTTAACCGTCTCAAGACTCCCGTGTACAACATATTATCCGCGTTTTTGACCACCTACTTGTGGATATAGTCATCTATCTCTACAGTATACATCCAGTCAACATCGATGATAAAATATCGAATAATTGGTACAAAGGAGTTCATTTTGGCACGCTGCATAGAAAGCAATGGAGCGTACAAGTATTAGATGGAGATAATATTGTCATGCCATGATTACAGCGAGGATCTTACACTAGGAAGAGTTCCAGGTATCAACAGTCTATTAATGAAATCACAGTCCACATGGGCAGGCCACAACACCCGAATGTAGGATGACTAACTTCCCGTGATGATATATTACATAAAATTGGTGGAGTGAAAGCGAAATCAGAGTGGTTATCAAAAGCGCTTGAAGAATTCAGACGGGCTATGCATGAAATATTTCAATACTGACCCTATCACTTGGGAATATCCGAGAGCGGATCGCTTATTCTAGCGAAATCTTAATCATGTTGCATGTACCTATTTTAACGGAGAAAAAAACTGCAAAGTCAATGAAGACATTCAGCAGTGTCAATCTCAATACAAACAGCGCACTCTCCATTGATGAAGCATACGTAAGCAGCATCTGCTAAATTGTGTGCCACATCAGGAACTAAATTTATACACACTCTACTGACAAAGTCGAACGTAGGTAGTCAAAAGCTGTATTGCCAAAATACATTGTCTCCTTTAGAAATTGATAATAAATATAAATATACACTAAATATAAAATGTAATAGTAACATTATTTATTCCTGTCCTATGGACAATCATATCTTATCTTTCCGAATTAGACGTTGACATTAAAGAATTTGACCCAAACCTGAATGTATGACAGATGGAAGGGCAATTGCTTCACACAATTCATTCTAGGCTTTTTGTTCAGAAGTGAATAATGCATTTTGATTCTGTCCTATGCAGACAGGAACTATGTTTTGATTTTGTATGATGCTTTGAAGACGATATTCGGATCACGGTCTTACGAAACATCTCTAATTGTGAGTGCTGAAATGCCTAGCTGCTCACTGTAAAAGGAAAATATACTCCGTATATGATCATAACACTTCTAAAGCATAATCACTCAAAATGCTTCTATCAACAATGAGGCAAGTGATTGCCTGCCACAAAAGAAAATAAAAATGTAATGTGCTGATCTTAAAGGCGGATTGAAACAGTGAAACATTGAAAGCAATCCACTTGATGGTTTATGGTTAATCATCTGGAGCAGAACAATAATAGATTGATAATATAACAGCAAACATCTACAAAATCCGGAGGCACGCTCATTGAACAGAACCTAATCTGACTCTGCGAATCAATGTGGGAACTATATCCCGAAAGAAAGAAGAAACACTTTTGTCCCACTTCATCTAGAGCATAGTAAATGTCAATCTTGCAAGAACATTCGGGTCAACTCCTTGTTGTATATAGCGGACGTAATCCTTCCTACCATTATGCTAAACAATCGTGTGCATCACTACGATCAAAGGCTCCAGCCACAGAGTCCAAAAACGTTGAATGACCAGAGATAATGTGTTCCCACATCGAAAACAAAATGATAAAGATTAGAAACATACCCCCAACTTGTGCACAACATTCATTGACGAAACAAAAACATTTTACAGACAGGCGTGCAGAAAGAAAACTTGTAACTTTGCCCAGACAAGATTAATCTTGAGAGCTTCGATATTCCATAATGTCTTGCCCTCTGGTTTTGTGGATAACTGACACTCTTAATCATTTCCATTCTGCAATAGGGTCACATAAATTTATTTTGGTCCCAACATTATTCCGGTCTGGAATCGACATCAGATACAGGACTCCAGCCAAGCTGTTTAGTCTGAAGGTACCCTTTTATAGTTCTAAGAAACATTGAGTGTTGATCGATGTCATGCCTAGAAGCTGAACCAATTTTCACATGGGCTACCTTAGGAAACCCATGAGGATAGTATGGTAAGAAGTTCTTACAATATCAGGCACTCGAAGTATCAGTACCCTACATATGAAATCACATTCAAGATGGGCAGCCCAAAGCACTAGGAGAAGCATTTGTTATAAATGATATCATACAGCGAATTTTAAGAGTGTAATCGATCTCAACCTGGTACAAGATAGCGATTAAACGATTTCCACATCTTCTCATTAAAACGTTTCAATAAAAGCTTCAATACTGACTAAAGATCTCATTTACGATCACTCCAACTGGTCAATTTTCCAGTACTGGTGGTACCAATTACGAACGGAGAAAACCTGAGGTGTCAGAGCAGACCCGTGATAAGCATCAATCACAGAAACATAGCATATTCACCTTTGATCAGCCAAACAAAAATAGCATTTATTATAGAGGATATTCTACAGCGAAGTGTAAGAGCATAATCGATCTCAGGCTGGTAAAAGGAAGCGCTTCAACGATCCCTTCAGATCATCATTACAATAATTCAGAACAAGCTTCAATATTGATTGAAGAACTCACGATCACTCCAACCTGTAAAATAGTTCCCGTACTTTTGGTACCTACTCTGAATTTAGGAAAAACTGAAAAGTCAGAGTAGAAACGTGATTAGCGTCAATCACAGAAACATAGCATATCCTCCTGTGATCAGTCAAACACAAGTAGCAAATACTTTACTTGTACAGCAGGAAGAATTGCAGCTATCCACAATTTATTGATAAAATCGTACCTGCAATGGAAAAGTTGTATTGCCAATATCTCGATGCAACTGGTGACCTCATTACATAGATATACATGTTTCTTCATCGATACATTTCATTATCTTTTTATGAAACTATACAATATATATATATATATATATATATATATATATATATATATATATATATATATATATATATATATATATATATATATATATACAAAATATAAATTTTTTGTAGCTGCTTGTTATAGATACAAAATAATAATTAATCGTGACATTCTCACACAAAGTTCAATCTATCCATTATCCATTTCTGCTTCTTCAGTATGCGACATCGAAATAGATCTTTTTTTAATCTAAATCTGGTGTACGGAAGTACTACAAAATCACAAAAAGATCATACTTACAGCTGTCTTATTAAATGTAAGGTAGTTATTTTGTTTTGTTTTATGTTCCTTTTTGTGTTTTGTTATATGTTCCTCCTGCACAGTCTTTATTTACACAACTCTGTGCTAGGAAAGATATTTTTCGTCTTTGTCCATGTTTTATATCTTGGCATAAGCACATAATTCATCCAAGCATATAATTTATCTTAGTGAATGGAAATAAATCCGCCATATTTCCATACATGTTACACATCTTGTTAAAGCTGGATTCACGATTTTGGAAATAAACCTGTACTATTGTCATGCACAAAACATATTTGTTTCTAATACTGGTTAGTTGATTCATAGTAGGAATACATAAATCATTTCTAAAGTTCTTTATTCCTTCGTCCTAACATCATCTAGAGGATGATGATGATGATGTAAGTGATTAATACTTATGAAACTATTGTCATCATCATCATCATCATCATTAGTTTACCATCGGGGCTCGCTGAAATCATTAATATGCCGCCCTTTTTTGATAGGTCCTCGCGTGGATCATGAGACTAATTCATCCTGGAACAGTGTGTTCACAGGATCAGTAGGTTGGTTCTTGACGATGAGGCGATTTTGCTATCACTGTTATAGGCGATTTGCACTCTACGGGCATCCTCGAAGATTTTATATCTATTACGAACAGCTGCATTTCACCCAGATCTATCCTTGGCGCTAGACGCAAGGTAACTCAAAGTTTTTAAGTTGTATATCAGACTGTCCTTGATGGCTTCTTTTAATTTCTTCGGGTGACTAATATTGTCTGTTCCCACGAGATAGAACGCCATATAAAATTTGGCTTCGTATTTGAGATTCCTATATACGGATGACATGTCCCGTCCACCGGAGTTTGGCTGTCATAACCATCGCATTGATACTGGTGGAGCCTGGTTTAACAAGCACTTCTAGATTCATAAATGTCTTGCCATCCGACGCACATAACCCAATGCTCTCGCATGGAAGCGCTGAATGTGCTTGATGTACTTCTTGTATGGTATCCAGGTCTCACATCCATATAGGAGGCTTGTTATCACGGCTGCTTTATAGACGATTCTCTTGGAAGACTGTTTAATATTCACGTGACTGAACACGCGAACGCGGATACAACCTAGAAATTGACTGTTACTGCTGATTCATTCGTATATCTCATAGTCTAGCGATACGTGAATAGAAAACCCACGCTATGGATCTTATATTCATCTTCTGTGTCCTATTTCGGAAGATGGCGTATCCAACCTCTGGTTTGCAGAGAGATCCTACATCGGCTACACGTGTCTCCATGTGGGCAGAAATGTTCATCTTTTATCAGCCTATTTCTCTGGCTTCTAGGGCTGTTCTTCTCTGAGGCCAGTATGTATCTTTATTGTCCCTGAGTGTGTGTAATCTCCAATTACCGAGAATGACTTTGATTTGTTCATTCTTGTCATGTCGACAGAGCTAAGTTTTAACAGCCAACCGCGGATAGCCGGATTTAGACTTATACAACATAATATTTGTATGACACTTTATATTGTCCCTTAACTTACTAGGGTGAGAAGTACAGACCTAAACAGGGTTTCTCTGTCGACTGGGAAGCTGCCGGACGTCTTCGCTACCCTGGCTCAAAGAAAAAGAACCACTTATCCATAGTACACCTTTCTATTGAAGAGGAACTATGACTCATATTAGCAACGTATCCCCAATTGCAGTTAGAATTGTTAATGCGCAGAGTAAAAATAAATAAAGAAAGAGGACACAGAGTGAATGGCGTTGCACAAGAAAATATGAATAAGATGATGGCGAAGATGGTGTTGCGCTGAAACATCCTAAAAAACTCTTCAGCTGAAGTTGTAGTCCAGAGGTAGTAAAATTTGCTATTTATATATTTCTACCCTGCGCATTATATATATATATATATATATATATATATATATATATATATATATATATATATATATATATATATAAAGATAGATAGATAGATATGAACTAATTTAGTGAGACCGAGACTAGTACCTGAGCATACATAAGCCAAGAGCCCAAGAACAATAGCAATCATTCCACTATTCATTTTCAATGCTTAGTTGTTGATGTGTAAATAAATATGAATTGGTGTAGTTGATAAAATTGAGCTATATGCATTCATCTCTATTATATAAGATTATATAGGCTTAAATTATGAAGGTCATGACACTTTGCTCTGGGCACATGTCAGTTTGTTTCTATTAAATGATATAACTTCATATGGATTCCTAAAGAGTCGTGACATATTTGCTGATTCGATTGGAATAGAGAGAAGTTAAATATTTAGATATGGAAAATTTGAATCGTTGAATATCACCTATGAATCACTTTTAAATACAATGAACAAAACGAAATAGAATAAAGAAAGGAAATATGATATTATATTACGGCTGGAAGTATAATCATGTATGTACATGCGTGCGAAATGTAACTATTTGACACTGATTCGTAATATATTTAGAGCAATATTCCAGCCGGGGGGGGGGGCTTGGTTCATTCTTTGAACCAGCATTGGGCCTCCATAACCCATATAAAACCTTTATTAGCTTTTCAGTCATTGTGAATATTGACCTATTTACCTTAAAGACAGAGGTATCTATCTAAGATTATGAAACATTTCACAAGTAAAGTTATACGCAATACTATAAACAAAGACTTATCATGTACGTTTCAAATTGATTACCAAGTAAAGAATGGCAATTGTTAAAAAAAATCACTTAAATGTTGTATAACATTGAAAAGTACACGTTATTCACAGCAGGTCATGGTGTACATTACCTTAGGTCCATTTGACATATACAACACACAATGACAACAAATGATCATGCAAATAAAATATATCCTACATTATGTCAAATCGGTCCATTAAAAATTGTAAAACAATCTTAATTCACTATTGAATAATTTATCTTATTACGGATTACCAATAAAAGTGTTTGTTTTTGAACCGTTTACCAAAGCAATATGACCTGTCTGTATTATGGCTGTCTCATACTCACTATATGTATCACAGATATATATATATATATATATACTCGCAAAGGTAAGTCGAAAAAGATGTATGTCATTTTATAGTTTGAAAGCTTGAAAATATTTGTTCAAGTTTTATAAATAGAACTAATGCAGAACACGTCGTAAAATGGAAATATAACGACAGTCTTTATACGGTCGATATTATGTATATATATATATATATATATATATATATATATATATATATATATATATATATATATATATATATATATATATATATATATATATATATATATTCAAAATATTTGACACATAGTGCACAGATGTCGATGATAAACTAAACATATGCATGTGAATACATTATTCTTGCCAATTGTTTGATTTGATTAGCAAATGGGTCTGATTATAATATGTATTATATACGTAACTCCCCTAGAAATACGAGCTAATTAATATACTTCCAGCATTTATAAATTTGTACGTATCAGATCCTAATTCTGCTTCATCTTTCTGTATGAAAATTTGATTATTACACTCACTCTGACACTCTCTCATTCTCACTCTCACTTGCACACTCTCTTTACCTCCAATATGATTAACATATAAGTCAATTTCCTTTGCCCAGCCGTTCCCCTCACTAGTAAATATTAAATGTGAGTACTTAAGTGAACATGTAATTGACATTTGCATTTTTAAATGTTTTTAGAAAATGTTTTTTTTTTTACAAATTGCATATTTACTTTAGAGTGATATGGTATTAAGCTACAAATATATTTTGCCAGAGACTATCTTAGGACTTTCACAGAAAGGATTTTCACAATCAGGCAAACATGTACATGACACCATGCAATTTAGTCGTTAGAAAACTCAAATAAGCAGAGTTCTGAAGGATTCTGAGGAGTAATATCTTTACAACAAAAGATGACGTCATTAATTAGAGAAAGCTAAAACAGATAATGCTAAAATATATGAAGTTTAAATAAACAGGATATAATGAATCATTTGGTACAATTCATGACGCCCTAATGTAAAACAGTGAGAACCCCTGTGGACTACTATTATTTAAAATTCTAGAAAATGCATGACATGTAGTTAATGAGGGCATTCTGAGCAAATTGTAACATCGACAAAATGCTTACATGACAAGAAGATGCTGAACAATATACAAATAAATATAGAACCACATGTAATACGTGAGTAAATAAAATTGAATGTATTATAATTATTAATGCAAGAAATAAAGTACATTGTTATCAAGGATGACATTAAACTCGTAATAAAGCCGGCAAAGTAAGTTTGTAATTATTTCAAGTTACACAGCGTTATGGATTTAGAAAGGTAGGTGACTGAGTAACATGGATCCATTAAGAGTCATGATATATTTGTTGATTCTATTGGACTCGAGGGAAGCTTTTAGGTAAAATGAACAAAATGAGATAGCAGAAAGTATTGAAATATGTTTTAATATGACGACTAGAAATATAATCATGTATATATAAATATATATGCATGCAAAATGTAATAATTTCACTCAGTGTCCTAATATCTTTAAAGCATTATTCCCGCGAGGGTAGCTGAACCGTTAAAAATTGGCATTGGCTCATTCTCTGAACCATCATTTGAGCAGCATAAACGATATAAAACCATTATCTGTTTTTCAGTCATTTTAAATATTGATGTATTTTACGTTTAAGCCTGAGGTATCTAACTAAGCTTATACAACATTACACCAGTATAATTATAATGAGTGAGACAATAAAGAAGTAGTTTGCACGTTCCAACTTGATTACAAAATCAAGAATAATGCCTGTTGAATAAAATTATTTAACTGTTATATAACATTGAAATGCACACGTCTTTCACAACAAGTCATGGTGTACTGTATTTTACCTCCATTAGTCATGTATAACACATAATAACAACAAGCAAAACGCAAGTAAAACATCTATATTATGTCACATCGGTCCAGTTCTACTTTTATAGCAACGCTAATTCACTTTTTAATAATTCATCTTGTTACGGATGACCAACACATATTTTGCTTTGTGGACCGTCTTCTATAACCATATCACTAGCCTATATTAGGGCTGTCTGTTATTACTTATACGTATGACAGTAAAATACGTCTTTTGTCAGAATCCGTGAACAAAATACTTCTTCCATGACAAGCTTAGGTTACTTTACAAAAATTAGTAACAAAAAAGGCCATTTCATCATTGAATAAATTATATAGCCGTGAAAATCTGTAGGTCTGAATGAATGTAGAAAGCGTTAGCAACATTGATAAATTACTTTGTGTGAATAACAATTTGTCTTTCATCGTTGGGAAAATGTTTTGTTTTCTTACATTCGTCTGCAGCATCCAACAAAATAGTCTTAAAATTGTCAGGATTGCTAGACAATGAGTATATTGAAGGACAAACTAAATTTCCTTTAGTACAATACAGATAATAAGAACGAAAATATGACAATATTTTATAAACAATTGCTGCATGAAGTTTGTATATGGGAAGCGATAAGCAGTATGTGTTTATGTGTGGGAATGGATGTAGGAAACGATCAACTGATGTCATCTAAAACTCAGCTTGTATGTGTTAAAGAAACTTAACGTATAAAACAATCCCAAATATTAAGGCTTTCAATTCGCAAGTACAATGGTGTTGCAAGATAACCGGGATGGTTTTTATGAGTTATAAGTGAACACTTTTGATGGTTATACATATGCAATTTTTTATTAATCGATGGCTTGAACGAGAAAGAATTATGACTAAGAAGTCAGAATTTTAGGTACTTACGGATATACATTCAATTTCTTGGTCAATGAAGCAGTGAGCGACAAACAACTTGGTCAGCAACGCCCGATCGCCTGATACTCGACCAGCAACACAATATTAACTCAGCTCTACAGCTGTAATTATTCAACTTTGCATCTGATATGGTAAACTTCTAAGTTTAGCTCTATAGGTGATACCATGTCGACTTCAAGCAACTGAAAATATATCTAATATCGTGTGTGATGCATGGCACGGGCATATACGATAACACATAATGATGGTAAATACGTTAAATTTTACAAATTACATTATTGGCACACATTACAAAACAATAATCTGGTTCAGAAGTGACTTACTCGTGCCGTATATTAGCTCTATGGTACAAATCGTTTTTTCAAAAATGCCACTTTTATTGCTAATAAATATATCCTGCTAAGTTAAAAGAAAGAATAGAAATGGTTGGATTTTACTCCGTAAGCCGAAGCTAAATAAAAATACACACCAATAAATGAGGTAGTCCAAACTATATGCTTTATATACATTACATAAATACATCACATAGCTCTATTGCTGAATATTTGCAAGTCCTTAAGTATACTGCTCACTACAAGACGTTTTGTAATGTAAAGATGTCTTTCTACCCAATTAGCAGGTTTGTATAGTGTGTTCTGATGTCTTTTTGATATAGGAACGAATAGTCAAAATTTCAGGAATATCTCACATACTTGACAGCCTAAATTGACACTCTTGCACTATTGCTTGCGTAATTAATATATTTACTGTGCTGTATCCTGGTAGAATCAAAATATTGCACTAGCAAATGGACGCATTTTCATGTTCCGTTGAGATAAATTTGAATTTGTTGCAATGCAACGGTAGTCGAGGTTTCCATAATTAGGTTCATGAGAAAGGATATGTTTCTAGAACCAGACGAAACATCGCATACACTTCCAAAAGGCATAACTTATTTTATTCCTTTCGTTAAAGCATACTATTTCAAATCAACCCAATTTTGATATTCATCACTTTCCAGCCAACTAAAATATAGGCCAAGAAAACTTCAAAATATGCCCATTTATTTTGTAAGAATTTGATTTTTTTGGAAAAAGACATCAGGGTAAGTAATGACTGACAAAATAAACTATAACTTTGCTTTGTAGGAAAGCGTCCTTATTGGTTACCAGTTGTGTGAGAATTCCCTAAGAAATTCACTTTCGTTATACTGGTAGTAGGCCATAGTACACAATTTATTTCACTATATTTTCTCTATATTTGTTTTTCAGTACTGAACTTTCCACTGTGTGACAATCAATACAAATCATATGTTAATCTACAAAACCTTCAAAGATAACTTTACGGTTTAGTTCTTGTCAAGGGTTGACCTGAATTGTTTTGAGAGGCTGAATTGTAAACAAAACACCAGGCAACGGAATACAGATTTCACTTCCGGATCATCACCATGACCTTATTACTCTATATGCACTGTCGCCGAAATACAGACAGACAACCACACCATAAGCTCACATTTTCAAGAATAAACAATTGCCTTTAAATCCTTACCAAGAATACCAAAATCTGACTCTAGTATCACCACCAAACTTTGACAAGAAAAAGTGATCTAAAAATAGACTGGGACTACATTCGTGGGTACTGATCCGGATTTTATTAATTGTGTACTGATTCCTGAAAGGGTCAATGTTTTTGTCAAACTTTTCTTTTTGCATGCCACTACTATTTCAACTTCATACATAAAGTCTTTTGAAATTTCCTTGCAAGCAAAACACGTGACAGCTATCAGAAGGTGTGTAGTGCTGGTGTTCTATAGGGATCCAATTGTTCTTAAGAAACCAAAACTAAATTTGCTATATCTTCCTTAATTATATGAATGTTCAATGCAGTAAAAACCTACTTGTAATAATTGATAAGGCCTGTATGAAAATATTCTTGAAATTAAAAAATATTGATATATTAAATTTTTATGAAAATTTAAATAAATATATAAATTTTAAAAACTATTTATTTTACAAAAAATAAATTTTCATACAAGTTATGACATTCAGTTTGACAAATTTATGGCAGAAAAGTTAACTAATGAATGGTGTTTAAAACAAATGGTAGTTTAGGTCTGTACAACTGATAATATTAATCCTAGGGGTACTGAAGCATGATAGCTCACAATGATTTTGACTGCAAATTGCAACATGCCTATCCAGATGCATATAGGTGTACATACTAAAGAAACAATGACAGGTGCTATGTTCCACATTTATTGTTTTAGGTACTTAGGCAGTTGTTTGTATAACTAATAGCCCACTCCAATTTAAAGTTTTGATGGGACCACTACCATGTTTTATAGCAAATATGCATTCCATTTTAATGCCGATAACTACAAAAGTCAACAATTCAATATGAAAGGGAAGTTCCACCTTACTGAAAAATGATGTGAATCCCTGTCATGAAGGTCTAAGCCATGTATTTGAGATGCTGTATATCAGTGTACTGATATGAACTCATCTTGGTCACTTATAGCAGCAGACTGCACATGTCCTTATGAGACCTTTCTATCACCATTGGACTACTGGAGAGCTTCCAAAAGATACAACTCTAATACTTTGTTCCAGATACCAGGCTAGACCTGAAAACATATAACATGGTTCGCTTACTTCTAAAGAAAACCCAGAAAGATGTAGGCAAATGAAGTTAAAGTGTGTTAGAAATGGTGATTTCAAAATAACATTAACGTTGCAAATAGGGTTAAAAAAGGTAAACTTGATAGAGTAACACTCAAAGATGTGAAGCAATGGGTATGTATTAAAGTGACAAATGCATCCTAAAAATAGATGAAGTTTCTACAAGCATATTTAACCATTTACAGGTTAAATAACTAAACAGGTAGAGTATGTATCATAAAGTTTAAGGCAATGTTGGAACGGTGAGGTTTGATCATTGGTGCAAACGTTGATACATACCAGTATAGTGGAAAGTCAAATGACAATGTACCAAATTAAAATTTATTACTATATGCAATCCTATTCATGAAGGAAAAACAATTTTAGATATTTCAAGTGAATATAGCAAAATGTGGCCACACAGATCAACTATAGGTACCAATAGATCCTTTATCATCAACTAAATGTGAATTTTTCATCCCGAAAACTTGTAAACAAGGATGGATATTTGCATGTGTGGGACATATGCAATGTACTTGGTAACATCATATGTGCAAACATGATTCAGATAATCTGTTTGAACATTTTTAGTCTATTTTTAAGAGTCTTGGCTACCAAGTTATTAAGCTCAATGATTCAATGATTCAATGGAATCAGATATCAGCTGATGCTGCAATAACGCCCTCTGTCAAAGTACTAAATTGAAATGTGTTACCATACAGAGACATATTCATGATCAAAAAAACATCTTGGGATATTTTAAGTGCACACAGTCAAAAATGAGCCTTACAGATTCACTATAGGTACTATGTCAGCCTAACAATGTCAACTTTTGATTCCAAACTTTACAAAATATATGCATTTTTGTTCATGTCAGCTATGTAACCATATTAGGATCAGTTGTAGAAACTTAAATTCAAATAATCTGTTTGAATATTACTTATGTAATCTTTAATGTGTCAGATAACAAATATTATTAGTCATTAATAATGCATAAAGCAAAATGGATCATGATAATTCTCACAATATCATCTGGGCCACAGTACCGCACTACATCAATCAACATCTTATAGAAACTGAATACTAAAATGGATTGTATTCTGTGTTCAACTTACATCATTTTGCTCTCTTCTTACATGCTATGGTAAATATACCTGGGTAAAGTATATTTTACCCCCTCTGACCTGTATTTCATTCTCTGACAGCTTAATATGATTTTGTAGAGAACTTAAACAGGTTCTAGTATAAACTCTTCATCCCTGTCCTCTCACTAAATACCCTATAACTATGTTTATGAACAATTACTGATAGCTATACAAGCAGATATGTGTTACTCAGGAAGTCACCCCATTATAAACACATAAATTAACTGCTTGGACCCCAAATACATAGTTTCAATGACCTAAAGGTCCAAAGCAAAGTAGAATTTTGTCTTCATGTATTTTAAATTAGGGTCTCATTTTGACTAATAAAGATATTTTCTCTGATCAAATTTGACAAATATCCATCATTTGAGCTTGTATATGGTCTAGGAGTATATATATGCTGATATATTTTCATATCATTCCCAATAAATATTATATGTGTATACTTGGTGGAAAAATTTTATTTTTTAATTGTTTTTTAAATTTCATCTAAATTTTTAAAATTAAAATTATTTTTTAATTTTTAATTTCATTTTTATATTTCTTAAGTCGATATGCATAACCTATTAAAATTTCATGTGTATGTCATTAATGATAACAATTTTATATCAGTTTCAAGTTTTTACTGACAGGCCATAGTACACAATTAATTTCACTATATTTTCTCTACATTTGTTTCTCAGTACTGAACCTTCCACTGTGTGACAATCAATACAAATCATATGTTAATCTATAATACCTTCAAAGATGACTTTACGGTTAAGTTCTTGTCAAGAGTTGACCTGCATTTTTTTGAGAGGCTGAATTGTAAACAAAACACCAGGCAACGGAATACAGATTTCACTTCCGGATCATCACCATGACCTTATTACTCAATGTGCACTGTCGCCGAAATACACACAGACAACCACACCATAAGCTCACATTTTCAAGAATACACAATTGCCTTTAAATCCTTGTCAAGAATGCCAAAATCTGACTCTAGTATCACCACCAAACTTTGACAGGAAAAAAGTGATCTAAATATAGACTGGGACTACATTTGTGGGTACTGAACCGGATTTTATTAATTGTGTACTGATTCCAGTAGACATCAAAACATGCTACAATGCATCGTTACTTAGGCAGTAAGACCCATTTCCGCCCCATCCCAACCCTTTGAATACATATCTTGGGTGATGTGTCCTACGTTGTAGAACTAAGCCTACATAGACAATCCTAACCCTTTCATCACTATAGATCGGTACACCGGTCCAGGGGAAGTAAGGCCGTAAACACTATGGACCGGTATACCAGTCTGGATATGTGATCTTCTCTAACAGTATAGTACCTGACTATGTAAATTTAGGGGTACCTATAATAACTTCCCTCATGTAATGTAGATATTATATTTGGATTATCTCATGGATTTAACTTGTATATCGCTAAAAAATATGGAACGAAATAGACACTTTAACGACTTTTCCTAACGAATCATTTGGCATCCAAAATGGCGGTCTTCGAAGAGATCAGATGAGAGTGAAGGGTCAGATTTAAATGTGCATAACTATTATAACTTAAAATACAGTTGCAAGCAGGTATCAGTCACTGGACGAGTCCATTTTTAGCAACGGGATGTATGCGAGATTAATGATGTACATATGTTATCTGCTTCCGATATTTACAGTGTAAATCAAGCTATAGTAAAGAATGACATCTAAAAATCTGCCTTTCATGTGGACTTAACAGGCGGTTTCATTATGTTCATTTGTGCAAAGGAATTTAATTCCAAACTCAATGTTATGGTAATTTACGGAATTATCTGGCAGTCTCAAAATAGGCTGAATAACTTCATTATGTTGTCGGACGGAAATAAACTACCTGATAGTGTGCCAAATATAGCACCCTGTTAATATGGAAAATCTGTAATGCTTGAACGGTGCATGGGGATGCCAGTATTAGTCCTATGATGGAAACAAACAGGTTAGAAATTATAAATCAATGACTTAGATGTGAGCACTGTTTATCACATTAAACGTTTTATTAAACTATACCGGGGTACAAACAAACGAGGATGTAGCATCGGACTATAAGAAACGTTAGGGTTGTAAAGCAAAATGACTTGATTTTAATATAAAATAACGTTGCCAATTATAACGATATATTTCTGGATTATGTGTCAAACACAATGTTAAAAATCATCTTTTATGAATGATTCATTAAATGTGTATAACTATTATAACTTAAAATACAGTTGGAAACAAGTATCACAACAGGTAAAATACAAGTAATTATCAGTTTACTTATTACAAAATTTAGATGTTCCCAAAACTTGTTCAATTTACCCTAGATGTACTCATAAATAATTCCAGTAGCAACACAAGTTTTTCTTTCATGTACATGGCAGGTATAAGATTTAATCAAGGTGAGATATGTCCACACATTTGTCACGTTTGATCGTCACGTTAAAATTCCTTACATGGATAATGTTTCCAAAAACTTCATATGAATAGAATATTTGGAAATGTTCCAAAGCTTTCCTGGAGACATCTAACACTCGGTTGGGTTCAACTCTCTCAGAAAACTGTAACAAATTTTTTATTAGTTGCACATGACAACCACAGAAGACAAGAGATCGTCACATGTATGCTTATGTTTATATGACTATTTCTAGAATATATTATAATATACTTTACATTTGTAAGTGTTTGACAAAATCTGCTCATAGAACGATAAAGAAACTGAGTCACCTGACCACTGACTTGTCCTGTACATTGAGGAAATTATATGTAATTGTCGCCGCAGTTGCTTGTTATAATCTGTACATTGTAATGTTATAGTACTTTTACGATATCACCCTGTTGACTTAAGCTGCAGACACATCTGACAGTCATGTCTTCCCCGTGATCCATGTCTTGGGAGTACGCAACGGCCTATTACGATAAATACAAGAGAATGTAGATAGGATGGAAAAAGCATATAGGTATGTATTTACCACAGTTTATATTTAGTGAAGTATATAGGATAATACATTTTTGCCATGACATTTTAAGCATGTATTCGTGTATCTAATAAGTTAGGTTGATAATTGGTGACAAATGTCATTTTTAGACTGATTATGCGAAATTTGTTTAGATAGTAGGCATTTGGCATATTATGTCTGATTATAAAATGAGACGTTCATTGCAACGTAGTTCGATGATTTTTATGATATGATATGTATATGCTGACCGAGTTTAATTATTCAAATAAGAGTTATATATATATATATATATATATATATATATATATATATATATATATAGTTGAATACAAAAAATACTATCATACAGGTTAGAGAAAATAAATTCGTACTCTACCGAGTTTAGAACCCAGGTCCGCGAGAAAATGGCACCCATCGCCTTACCCATATACCTTCACGACTAAGCACGCATCACCAAAAAATGATGGCACTGAATCGGTTTTATATAATCTCGTGCGCAGCAGACATACTCGCATGACGACCTAGTAAATAATTATGTAAATATACACAGTCGTTCCAGACTCCTGTTAAAGAAATCAAGGTATATAGGATTTTTGTATTACAAATAATTATAAATATATACTAGGCAGAACAGACTGTGCTATCCCTGGATTCTGTAGTAGAATCTTGATAATAATGGGCAGAAATTTATAGTTGAATACAAACATATTATCATACAGGTTAGATAAATTAAATTCGTACTCTACCGAGTTTCGAACCCAGGTCCGCGAGAAAATGATACCCATCGACTTACCTGCACGCACCAGCCCATAAACCGTCACAACTAAGCACGCATCACCAAAACATGATAGCACTGAATCGGAGTTATATAAGCTCGTGCGTAGCAGACACACTCGCATGACGACCTAGTAAATTATTTTCATATATACAACTTCCATCCTTCAATACAATTCACGGCAGAAATTTCCAATTCAAACCATGTTTTCTTGGACACAACAACCAGACTGGTGGAAAACAAATTACACACAGACATCTACTCGAAACCAACCGACAAACACCCGTATCTCCTCCCAACCAGCTGTCATCCAAAACACTGCATTAAGAACATTCCATATAGCCAGGCACTGAGGATACGCAGAATTTGCTCCGACGATGAAAGATTCCTAGAAAGGTCTGAAGAGCTGGCTAAACATTTAATTTACCGAGGCTACAACAAAGACCTGATTGCGGAGGCAATCCAAATGGCCAAACAAACAAAACGTGATGACCTACTCAGATATGGACAGAAAGAAAAGGTTGATAGGATACCATTTATTCTGACTTATCACCCAGACAATACCAAAGTAGGTAAAATCATCGCAAACCACTGGCCAACCGTGCAATCGTCAGACATACTAAACCTAATACTTCCGAACAAACCTGTAGTAGCTTACCGGAGACCAAAAAACCTAAAGGACATCCTGGTCAGGGCAAAGCTAACGCCAATCGCTAGTCAAAATCAACCTAGTCAATCTGGATCCTGTGGCGATAAAAGATGCAAAACCTGTCAACATATGATAGAGACCAAGACATTCACTAGCACAGTGGCTAAAGAAAAAGTAAACATACATGGTCCAAACAAAACGTGCAAAACAGAGAATGTGATTTATCTCATCACATGTAAGATCTGTGGCATTCAGTACGTCGGAGAAACTGAGAAGCTACACAAAAGGATAAACCTTCATAGATTTGATTGGATGACAAAAATGCTGTACAGAAACCCCGTTGCAGAACACTTTTCCTTCCCTGGCCACACTTTCAGTGATATAATACTTATCGCTATTGCTAACAACCACAGCTGGAGTTCCAAAACCAGGAAGGAAAAGGAATCGTACTGGATACGCCGCCTTAGAACATTGAAACCAAGCGGTCTAAACCAAGAAGACTAGAAAATGAAAAATATGCACTAGTAGAATTTAAAATTTTCTAAATCTTCTTATTATCCTTCAATTTTTACTATAGGAAAAACCGGTATAGAATCAAATATCCGGGATATAATCTTCGTTACATATGTACACAAAGTAAAAATAGATGTCGCTTTGGCTTGTAGACTTTTAGGGAATTATACAACGTTTTCAGTTTCCACAACTAATCTATACAAGCTGGTTGTATTTATAGTTTAAACACAAGGGAAGACAGAAATATAGAGGTTTATAAACACAACGTTTTTGTGTTTATTTGTTTGTCGTAACTATGTTTTGTATTTGCCTTTGAAAAAGACTCATTAAGAGTCGAAAGCGCTTAGGCTAGTTAGTTACTCGTTTCGTACTGTTCGTCGTCAGTTTATTGCATCTATTTTAATTAATCCCTGACACACGTGATCCCTTGGTGGATCCAGTACGCTTGAAAGGGTTGTTATTCGCCATATGATTTGTATTCTTTATATATATATATATATATATATATATATATATATATATATATATATATATATATATATATATATATATATAAGATGACCGTGTTTAATTATTCTAAAATAATTAAAGTTAACGAACAAATGAAATGTCTCCAAAATCGTTGAAATGATGATTCATTAAAGATACAACAAATTTGTTTTAAAATTGTATTGAAAATTTGGGCAGGCAATAATTGACCCTTAATTATGTTAGTAATCATTTTCATATTTTATATGTTATAGGTTTGTAAGTGATTTAATAGCAGAAAATATCATTTTGGTGACTTGGAAATTGTCTAAACAGTAAAGGTGTGGATTTGTTAATACTTTAAAAGTTAGGCAATACTTTCTTTTGATGCAATTTGTGCTGATAGTATAAAACAAACTCGTTGCAAAATTGTTTTCATTAATTATGGCATAAATTAATTCTGACCTAAATTTTCAACAGTTGTACTCTGACAATTTAAATATTTCTTTGCAGATGGAAGCCATATCCTCAAGACACAAAAACTAAGGAAGTTTATTAGCATTATTAATGAGCAAAAGACGTAATTCTCTATACTATATTTAAATGTACTGCGCATTCTAATCAGTACCTAATAAAAGCATGCATACAATGCATACGATGAGAATATGGCCAGAAAGAAGGCGTTCTAATTTATATAAACCTGGTGTTTGTCAATGATTGAGGTACAGTTTGAGTGTGCATCTAACTAAAGTCATATTTCTATGTCATAAATATATATTTAACTGGGTTTAAGGTCCAAATGCAGCCATTAGTGTGCCATTAAAAACTCCGTAAATGAACTTGCTTTAAGTTCTAAAGCCCTTCATTAAGATGAATGATCTTTATGTGGATGAGAAAATACTACTGCGATATATAGTCAAATGGGGATGTATATAATGTTTAGGTCACAAACATTATTAATAAGTTAAAGCTCTATTATAATGTACTGCTGTGTAAATATGTAAGTTGTGAGGAGCCATTGACGATCAAAAAATAGTCGTTATAATTAACACTATATATATATATATATATATATATATATATATATATATATATATATATATATATATATATATATATATATATATATATATATATAAATATATTCGTCTATTTTTGAAAGTTTAACTTACATTTCCTATCTCAGACTGTGTTGATCACTTTTGCATAAGCTTTCTAAACTTCTAACAATTTACAAACTATAATGGTTTATTCCATTGCATTTATGCTTGGATCTTTCTCGTTTTCAAAATAAGGAAATGGCCACATTAAACGATTGTCGTTACTGTATATTTCAATCAGTAGCAAAACGTCTAAACGATGTTCAGCAAACATTTTGATTTAGCTTTGAACAGTGGATTAAAGCATTTAGACTAAGTAGACAAAAGTGATTTGCTGGCGATAATTATATTTAAGGTTTGGTTTAAAGGTTTCATTCTGAATAAATATCCTTTGACATTTAGTTTGGTACCTGTATTTAAATGGTGTTATGTTTGAATCTTAGGTGCAAATTTGATACTATAACGTTTATTTAAGTATTTTCCTCCGTGAGTTATCATTTCATGTATATTTAAAGTTATGACTTTACTATACGTAGACAGCTTGACAAGCTCAAAGCTACAAAGGCCTGAAAAATGCATCGCATTAAAACAAACCACAAGCATAATTAAAATGTTTTCGAATGATTTAATCTACCATATGTTTGCTGATGTCGCACTTCATTTACACCATGTTTAAACATGTCTCAAATTTACATTGTTATAATTGTTTCCCTTTCTTTCCCCTTATACCATATTGTAATTTGTTAAGGTCAGGGTGGTTTTAAATAATTGCATCTTTGAAATATGAATATTTAATTTGTAATTTTACGAAATGCTCAAATCATGATATTAATTTATATGTTGCTTTGTCTGAGAAAATAATTATATAATAAATGATAATGCCAAGTTTCTAATCCATGATCTTTTTTCAGACAGTTTTGATTTTTTTCAGGCCCTTAATGTATATATATATAATATATATATATATATATATATATATATATATATATATATATATATATATATATATATATATATATATATATATAATATATATATATATATATATATATATATATATATATATATATATATATACCTTTTAAAATAATCATATCCAATATAATAATAGTGTTTCAACACCATTCATTGCTTATTACTCAATAACGTCAGAAACGCATATGTGTGAAAGATTGTCAAATATTTCTATAAATATTTCCATTAATTTATCAAATGTTATTAATCATGTATCAGTCCGTATAGTAGTATTAATTTTGGATTTGTGTTTGTTACTGAGGTTGACTTGAATGTAAAGGATACTAAATGTCTCTAATACAATTATTAGCTATGCTCTTGTTAAAAATGATTCGATACAATTTGTGTCTTCTTGTAACTTGAGTTGAAAATAATTGTATGTACCTTTCTTGTCACTGTTTTATAAAATTTGACATCCACAAATGCTTCGTTTTATTTTGTTACATTTGCACCTTTTTTCTTTACCGTTTGATCTATGAAGAAATCTACAAAAACAACATCATCTGTTTTAGCAAAATGTAGGTTAATGTTTTAAATGTTGGTAAAATTCTAACTATACTTATCGGAGTAAATCAATGTATACTATTAACTATCGTTGGATAGTTCTAATAATTTATTAAACACACACACACATATCTATCAATCAATTTATCTATCATCTATATTTCGATCTTTTGTATCTCTCTTTCTATGTATCTATCTATGTCTCTATCTATCTATCTATCTATCTATCTATCTATCTATCTATCTATCTATCTATCTATCTATCTATCTATCTATCTATCTATCTATCTATCTATCTATCTATCTAAACCTACCTACCTATGTACCTATCCATCCATCCATCCATCTATATATATATATATATATATATATATATATATATATATATATATATATATATATATATATATATATATATATATATATATATATATATATATATATATATATATATATATATACATTTCTTAGACATTTGCAGGTCTATTATTGGGATTTTTATGCAATGTATGCAATGTATCCGATTACCTGATAATGTCCCGGTTATATATTATAATTTTAGTAACAAACTTTCTAAAAATAACTGATATTACATATATTAAACATTAGGAACACTCAAGAGGCTTTTTAACATTATATATTTTCTTTTTTGGAATATATCAATTAGAACCTGAGTTTATGTGAAGGATTATATAATCTTCTAACTGGAAAATTATTCATTAAAATCATGTATAATCAATTTTTATTATAGTTATACTCATTGTCCATTTTGGTTGGACATTTATTCAAAATATGGTATTATCTCTCGAACTACAGAATGCTCATACCTATTCTAGTTTTGGAAAGATACTTTCATTGTGATTTATAATGAATTTAAATCTGGAATTTAAAAACTGTTTCGAAAACCTTTTGACAAAACAACACTATATAAGCTACGACATTCAGATCTAATTTGGATTTTTACTAAAGCTTAAGTTTTGAATTTTACAAATCGTTTTGCTTGTCACATTTTTTTTACTATTATAAGAGCACATACTGATAATAGTTGTCTTTACTAAGGAACATAATGAAGGAAAACCAACAAAATATGCCAACCTAAGAAATATTGTCGTCTTATTTGGCTATGAAATGAAAATGCACAATTTTATTTCGTCCTAGCATCCTTTATATCGTTCACATTTTTTTTCTATAGCAATCTCAATAAAATAAAATTAAACGGAGATCGATAGAACAAATATTGCTACAGCATCAAAGAGAACTTTCCATGAAACAATCTGATGTTAAAGATAGAGACAATGAATGAAAAAGTAGTGTGAAAAGGGGCACAAGGGAATTGATCACAAGATTAAACATTAGATCATTCTCATATGGGTTCTGAATGTATGTCATCGAGCTCATGCTGATTATGTATCATGTCCTAAGGTCACTGTTCTCAAAGAGAGGTATAAAAACAAGCTAAAGATAAGGAGTTTGCGACAATGATAAGATAAAGTGAAAATATAAAACATAATCACATAATAAAGCATAAGATCAAACTCATACGGATTCGAGTATCTTACCTACAGTCAATGTGCTATATCTTTATCACATACTGATTTTGGATGTATGTTTTAGTGGCTGTGTTATATTGATTGCACAAAGATGATGGATATATAGTCATGTGTTGCATCAATCGCTTAAGAAGATTTTGTATGTTTGTCCTGCAATCACTATGTTGTGTCACGAGGTTTTTG
>JAEAOA010000305.1:180000-202500 GCA_016746295.1 Potamilus streckersoni
CAGATATAGATCTGATTTAATTAAGATAAAGCTACCTTAAAATAGAAATTAAACATTTTTGTTATATCAAAGATTACAAATATCATTATTGTTGTTGTATGCCCTTCAGCGTCAGTGGAGGTGTTTACGTAATGATTATTTTTTTCTAATTCTAAAGTAAACACGTTACTTTTATTCAACTAAATTTCCATGATGATGTCGGAACATGCCACCATGAGAAGTAGTGTCAATTTTAACCAATTATGTGGAGACTATGTGCAATCTACCATTTACAGATTATGTGATTTATGTGTCATTTATGGCTATGGCATCTCTAAATAATAACTACCATATAATGTCCTTACACAAAATGTATTGAAACAAAAATAAAAAATTATGGATAAGCTAAAAATTTGTCATTATATTTTTTACCCCCACACTTTATATTTAACCCCCAGTTCTGGCATCAAGGCTTTTTCTTGACCCTCAGTTTTACACCCCTCGCGGATACGCTGATAAACTGGACATCATGCTGCATTTCTGGGGTATGATGATCATGCTACAGACATGTGGCATGATATCCCACCCAGTCACATTATCCTGACAACAGGCTGACCAGTCCTAACGCTAACCTCTTAATGCTGAGAACCATGCGCGGCAGCTGTTAGTACCATTTTTGTAAGTCTTTTGTATAACTCAACGGGGGATCGAACAAAAGTGACATAACTTAATCACCGATTGCTGGGTAATTTACAAGCATACATCTTATACTAGGACAACTTTTACTGTTGGGGAAAATACCCATCTGTTACTTTGAAATCTGTTTTTGTTACTTCCAATTTTATGAAATGACCTGCGAGTTAAATAAATTATTATTTAGTTCATTGTCAGATAAGTGTATACTGTATTCGAGTATAATTGTCGCACAATACAAAATGTCGCTACTGTTAGTATCAGGTTCCATGATTTCAAATTTAATGTGGCATCAATAGGAAAAGTCAAAATGTTTGAGAATTGGTTGGACCTTCCATTGCTTGTAAACTACAAAAATCCTGGTTGTCTTTGCAAAACATGTTTATAGACAGAACCTCAGCCTGATGATCATGAATAATAATGTATTGTTAAAATATACATTTCAAATTTGTAAGCCACCTTTGTTGTAGGGATTAACGTCATTATTCAGCACAAGATAGGCTTTCCATGGGATCCAGTATTAATGGTAGAGGAAACTAAACGTTTAGAACCACGGAAAGAACCACTGACTAACGAGAAGTTAATGGCAATCTTTCTCACATACCCACATTGGCTGGATACAGGATTGAATTCATGCAGAGGTGAGATGTCAATAATTTGTAATGTAGAGAGCTTTTGACTACTTCGCCACACGGGGTCCCCTTGTAAGCCACTCAACAGTTCTTAGAATTATGTGACTATCCAGGGAATACATTGAAGGCTTTCAGTGATGCGGCTTGAACACCAATTACACATGAAATTCTCCCAGGACAACCCTTTTTTCTGTGTAATGCATCCCCACGATATGCCCGTGTTTCCACCATAATACTCCCCTTTTATATTTTGTATTAGCCGATCTGCAGAATACTTTATGATTTGAGGGGCCCCAAGTGGCCGAGAGGTCTAAAGCGCTCCCCGTTACAGATCACTGCCATCTCACCTCTGTCTGCGTGGGTTCGAGATTAAGAATCGGCAAATGTAGATATGTGAGAATGATTGCTAGTAGCTTTTAGTGTGTCTGTGGTTCTTTCCGCGGATTTCCCAGTATCTTCCTCCACCATTAATACTGGCCACCATTATAGCCTATCGCGTGCTGAAAAATGGCGGTATGCCCTACAACAACAACAACAACAACAACAACAACAACAACACAAAAAGAACATTAAGTTCAGACTTTGTGTTAACTTTTTTAATGAATACGCACAACTTACATGTTGATCAATGTTCACCCATGACAATTTTTCAGTCATATCGCTATGAGTTTCCAGCGTGACAGTTTATAGTGATGTCTAAGCACTGGAGCATCGTGCCACAGACATGTGACATGATGTCCCAACCAGTCACATTATCCTAACAACAGGCCGACCAGTCCTAATACTAATCTCATAATGCTGAGAGCCAAGCGAGGCAAATATTACTGCCATGTTTTAAAGTCTTTGGTATGACTCAGCAAGGGTTCAAACCCGCGACCTTCTGCATCCGAGGCGCACACTCAAACTACTAGGCCACTGGGAGAGGTTAAATTAACCTTTGGTTAGTGAAGATGACCCAGCCTGTAGGGCTTTACAAACCCACTTGTCTTACACCTAAGACAAGCTCAAATTTGGCTTAGGCAAACTCAAGTTTCCAAGGTGAAAAAATTTAGAAAGAGAGAGGTCGTGTTCAATTAGTAATGCTTTGCAACAGTAGTTTTACACTCTCCGATCTCTTCAGAGTATCAGTAGATATATGAATACTTTTAAAGCAATGATATGTACTCAATTATTCAATAATGCAAATATGAGTGTTAGATGAGGGGTGTAGGTATCTTACTGATATGTACACTTGGATGAGCTCAGATATGTATGTTGGACACGAGCCTATCAGTGAAACATACCACAGAGAACAAATTTTGTTTAAATCTATGTTGTATGGATAGCCAGTGTAGGGTACAGAGCAAAGGGAGGCATGCTCTGTTCGTAGTATTCTAAGGATGATCCTGGCAGTTGTGTTTTGAACTTTTTGAAGATTTTCAAGTAGATTTTGTGACGAACCAGACAGAATTGAGTTACAATAGTCCATTCTTGAAATTATTAAGGAAAACACGCATTTTAGTGGTATTAGCTGAAAGATACTTATGAATAGAGAGGATGCGTCTCAGTTCAAGATATGCAGCCTTGCATATATTCTGGAAATGTTGGCGGAGTGAGACAGTACTGTTTAGAGTAACACCTAGGTTTGGTACTAACTGTGAATTTAATGTTTGTGTTGCTGATGCTAATTGTTTGAGGCAAAAGATGTGAATGAGCAGGTATTTGTGTTTAAATCAGAATGCCTTCAGTTTTGTCATCATATGTCTACTGCTTGTTACATGTCATCAATGATTTCACATTGGAAATGCCTTGGATGGTGGCTTCAACTGCAGATGGGTGGATAGATTTGAATATTTTGGTATCATCGAAATACATTGGTAAGACAGTGGATGATGAGCTATGACGCTTGACAGTAGATGATTGTATAGAATGAAGAGAACATGTAAAAAAATCAGATCCCTGTGAAACACCATAACATAGATCAACTGGGCCTGAGTGTGTTCCATTTACAGACACAGTTTGTATCCTGTTGGCCAAGAAGGACGTGAACCATAGTAAGGATATATCATGAATGATAAATACTTGCTGGAGATGTTTAAGTAATATATCATGGTCCATTGTGTCAAATGCCACAGACAAGTCAAGAAGAGTGGGGACTGTAACCTTTCCGCTATCCAAAGCAGAGGGAAGAGTAGTACTGTGGCAAGGCCAATATGCATACTGTACATTGCTAAAGAGACTGGTTGAATTCAGTTGAGTTACAAGTTCGGATAACGTTTTCTAAGATTTTTTGCATGAATGGGAGATTAGAAACTGGGCAGTAGTTCTATAAATCATTATGTTTGAGGGTTGGTTTCTTCAGCAGAGGCTTTACATTGGCAGTTTTGAAACATGATTGCAATTCCCCAGGTGAGATGTATCAGTAACATCAGTTAGTGAAGGCAATATTGGATCTAAAAATACTCGAGCAGAAATGATGGCAGAATCAGGGTCTAGTTCACATGACTTTGATGCACTATTCATCACGATAATACATACTAAATCAATAAGAGAAGTTCAAATGCTGCTAACCGTTGCTGTTGAAATTGTGTTGTTAAGTTTATCGCTGATGGTTTGTACTTTGTTGCAGAAGACATTTGCAAACAGGTCGAGAAGGTTGACTTGAGGGAAAGTTGTTGGAACTGTTGTACATTTGCTGTTAGACATTAGCTTTTTAGTAATCTTGAATAGCTCTTTGCAGTTGGAACATTCTGTGATCTTAGTACTGTTGTGGGATAATTTTGCTGCATGGTATAGGTCTCTAATCTTCTTAGCTGCTTCATAGATTTGCTTCTGAATAGCGAGTCTGGTAAAAAGCCAAAGCCTCTCAGATTTATGACGGTCTCTTTTAGCAGTGCGAAGCTGGTCCCTAACACTGCTATACCACGGACGACACTTTTGAATTGATACTCTGCAATTATTTGCTGGGACATGTTTGTCAAGCAATGAATGCAGACACTTATTGAGTTGTTCTGTTGTAGGAGGTAAGCTAGTTGTTAGGTTTGTTTTGATGTCATGCATTTGTTCAGTTCTGTTTATCATACAGATGTTTCTCTTAGCATCAAATAACATAACTGCCTGCAGTTTCTTACATCTATCGATCCTTTAGTTCACATGATAAATTGTCAAAATCCATCATTTCCGTCTTGTGGTCAGAGTTACAGTCAGCCTCATATGTTTAGGCCCAGACATGATAATGTAAATATTTACTACCCAAGGCATGTTTTGACAGTAGGAAATAAACATTGATATTTTAATTTGTCAGTTACACCCCACTTATAATATTTGTAAGTATACAGATTTTCCGACTTTATAGTCCCAACCTAGCCATGGGCAGGGTGTGAGTTCCCAGTGCCGAGAGTACTGACTCTAAACATTCTGCATGAAAAATAATGTTTTGCTGCCCGTCACTAACTTCATACTGATGAGTTGATTACTTTTAATAATATAACTCTCGAGATTTCTGTCACAGCTGTGTTTGCAAATAAGACACTCATCTCTAATAATTAAACACTTGGAAGTATACAGTCCACAGGAAGTATTTTTAATATATTGTTTGTGTGATTATTATGTGACACTGATGCATATTTGCTGTTTGGCAAATAATGAAATGAATAAAATCAAATCTTGAAAAGTTGGCATGTCAGTGATGGTTTAGATGCATATCACTAATTCAAGGAAGCAGACATGTGAGTGGACACAACACTCCCCAGAAAACAAGAAGAGTTTATTTATTAATACTGGGCAATATAATGAGGAACTCTAATTTAAGTTTTTTTTCTTGCTAGATGGACACAGTAGAACCTGTCTTGAAAGACCACCTCTTTTGCAAAAACAATGATGGTCTCAAGATAGGTGGTCTCTAATAGCATGTAAAAAACAATAATCAATAAATATGTGCATGCAGATTCTGGTCTATCAAACAGGTGGTCCCTCATAGCAGAGGTCTCTCAAGTCAGGTTTTACTGTACTTAAAGCAGAATGGTCAATCGATCTTTAAATGAAAATGTAGAAACAGACAAATATCATGATATATTGAAACATGATTAAAATTAAGTTCAAATGATTTTGTTCTTGGCTATTAAATTTTTAAGTTTAAGTGGGGTTTTTTATACCTAAACATCTCCATCTCTCTCTCTCTCTCTCTCTCTCTCTCTCTCTCTCTCTCGCTCTCGCTCTCTCTCTCTCTCTCCCTCTCTCTCTCTCTCTGTGTTAAAAATCTTGACATTTCCAAAATCATTGTATTTATGTAAATTTATCTACTTTTATACATGTGTATGTTTGTCTATGCTTTTCTAAATATATATGAATTCCTTTCCTTTATTTCCTCAAGCACATATCTATCTACATGTAATATTATTTGAATAACTCTAATTTTTGACATATGGTTTCAAGGTGCAAATATAGATAAAATGCCCCAGTAGTGATGGAGGTGCTGTACTTACTGAATTATTGTGTCCCCACAACATTCTGTACAGATTGTAAATTGTTAAATTGTAATATGTCCCATATCTAGTTAGTGTCTTATACACCTACGTGGATCACACAATTTTGGAAAATCCATGAATCTGAGGAGTTACTTTAAAAACTCTTTGAATTTTGTAGCTCCATGAATTTATGTGAGGTAATAAAAAAACGTTAATATTTTATAAAATATATCAGTTTCAAACTGCACTACTTATGTGTACATGCTTTCCAAAAATAATAAAATGAGACAAAATTGTGAGGATTAAATGAAACAAGAGTTGCTAGATTGATTAAAGTCATTTGGAAGTAGTGCCTTGCTATAAATTACATTTATAAAAGGATAATTAATTTATTAAGAATGTTGCCCAACTAGGAATGAGCTGTATGCAGTTCAAAATGGATGCATGACCCATTTTCTGTAAGATAAAATACTCCATGAAAACCATAAAAAGTCCTGACATTTTTGAAAGTCCTTGCAAATTCCCTAGAAAAAATCTCACCTAGGCTATCTAAACCATTACAGATATGCAGACAGACACATACAGATGCATGCATACACACACATATTTCATAACTCATACAGATGCATGCATACACACACACAGATTTAATAACCATGAAGCATTTTATATTGAAATACCATGTCCCAAACCATCCAACATATATATTGAATTACCATCTTTCCCAATCAAATTGCCATGTCTTCCAACCATGCAGTCTATATTCTTAATTGCCATGTTCCCCTACCATCCAATATATATATATATATATATATATATATATATATATATATATATATATATATATATATATATATATATATATATATATATATATATATATATATATATATATGAATATATATATATATATATATATATATATATATATATATATATATATATATATATATATATATATATATATATATATATATATATATATATATTGAATTGCCATGTCCCCAATAATTCAGTACTGTACTGTATTTGCACTTCTGTATACAGATATTTAAAAATTTTGAGACTGATCATGATGTATGCCAATAAATTTATCTAATGCTACACAGAGAGTCAAATTGACACACTGATAAGGACACACAAATTCTTATCATATACATTTGGAACATGCATAGAATTAAACAAATGTTTGGGCTTGTTTCACACAGTTCAATTTTCATACTTGATAACATGAAAATTTCAAGAAGTTAAGAAGCATACTTTTTCCAAGGTATTTACCCAGAGAACCAGTGTTTGTTTAAATAGCATTCCAGCTAGATAATTCTTCTTTATAAGATTTATTAAAAAAAACAACAGGAAGAAGAAAATTTAACAAAATTTATTTGAATTTCTTATTCCTTTTTATTAACATTTTTTTTAGGGGAAAGACTATACACTTTCCAAACGGTTTTAGGGCTCGTCAGGCACTTTTCATAAGGAAATTTGTAGATAGACAGGTACTTTTGGATTTGAAAATTAAAGCTTCCTTAACTATATTTAAGTAGGTTTTGTTATGGAATTTTGTATATTTTTATTGTGTATTTTTATTGCAGCAGAGAGAAACTTTCTCAAGACTGTACTTTAGAAACATCAAAATATATCAACAATATTTTAAACATTTATCAAAACTTATTTGATATTTCTTAGTATTCATTCATTGTGCTGTTTGGCTCAGATCAGATTTAGTAATGATGCACATTTATGAAAATAGTTAAAAGAAAGTAGCTTCCATAAGGGACCAACAATTTAATTTTGGGAGGAGGATGACGTTGCTTGTTTTATTCAGTCTATTTTTGTATTTTACCTCAAGATTTTGTCCCATTAATATAATGCATTTCATTAGTTCTTTTTTTCACAAAATCAGAGAAAAAATATGTTTTTAAAGCAATTTGAGGCCCAGCCATACTTTATTTAAAAATATTATAGACCATCCGCTTAAAATTTAAATAGTTCCAAACTTTACTATCCCTGTCTCATTATTGCTAATCTGCCATGGTATTAATACAGAGTGCATGATAATTACAGAAGATATGTAAGAAGCTCTGTTTATGGAATTCAAGGAGACTGATTTTCAAAAAGAAATAGAAAAAGGATACAATGTAGTGTTAACAAGCTATACATTTTCAGAACATTAGTGTATTATTCTAAGTTTACATTTCTGCTAAAATTAAAAGTGTGCAATTAGCATTATCTGATAAGCTTCTCCAGAATATTCCAATGGCAGACTAATTTGCTAGATAATGTGAATATTTTCATGAACTGTAGCAACCATATTTTACCCTTTTGGGGATATTTTGTCAAAATTTCTCCAGACGTCACTAGCCAGATGATGTGAGATATTGCTGCCTGTATGTAAATCATCATGAATTCTTTAAGCTACTTTCAACTTCAAAAGCATATGGATATGTTGATTTTAATAAGAAATCTTGAAAAATATCAAGGGTTTCCCAACAACTAAAGCAGGGCATAGTAGAGCAGTGATAGGTTAGTATAATATTTTCTGTTAAGGGAAATACATTAGTATTCCCACAAATAAAACAGCGTAGTAGAGTGGTGATACATGTAAACCAATGTCCCCTTTTTCTGATAAGAGAAATAATGCCTATTATTCCTACAGCGAAAAGAGAACACAGTAGAGAGCTGATTGACCAATGTCCCTAATTCCTGTTAAGGGAACTATCTGTTACTATCCCCATGCTTTTTAAAATGACATTTTATTACACTTCCTCTGTCTGACTGTCAATCATTCTGTTACTGTACCTTTTTCCTAATGGTTGTTTTGAAATCCACACAACTTGCTAATTATCTTGCATTTGTGATGACTTTGAGCAAGAGGGGTATCATTCCTACCTCCATCTTATGGGGTTCCTTGGGGATGCTGTATACTATTAAAAAATTGCATATACAGTGACAGAAGATGTGTCACATATGTAACAGATTTTGCATTTTAATGTCTGGGTCACTGTCTGGGTGAGGGTGTGTAAGGTGTGGGGTATGGAAGAATTTGTTGAAAAGCATCGGGATATATGATGACAAGCCATCCAAATTGCCTTGGATTTTATCCTTTTAGTGATCTTAACTAACAAATGAAGAGAAGGGTAACACTTGATTTTGTTTCATGAAGATTTAACCTCTACTATTGTGTAACAGCTTTATCAGCTACAAGTATGCAGGCAAGAAATAATTTCATCATTTAATTCTTATTACAGATCAAAGGCTTCACTTGGATGCCCCAACAGCAAAAGTCTTGAAAGATTATTTTATTGACTGGATTAATATGACTTGTGGCTACAGCCTTCCAGGTACTATGCTCATACATTGTATACATTATGCCCAGTACAACCTTGCAAACATTTTTTTGTACTATTTTCTTGGTTTTGAATTCCCTTTTTTTAAGCAGAGCTACTGCAGTACTACCAACTGTCTGTGAACAGTATGTGTTTAGTGCAAATTCAGAGATAGTTCTGTATTGAGGTGTAAAAATTATCTAGGTAGAGTAATCAGGATCTTTTTTTCTACTTCTGTTTTGTTCTGGAAGAAAATAGATGAAAATAATGTAAGGATTATCTTGTATTTGCTGGATATGCTCACTTGGACCATTTTAACTCCTTTACAATTATGCTGCGTTCATGTTTACAGTGTTTAGGCATAGTTATTGCAGCCCCTTGTTAGCCTTTTCCCAGTAATACAACTGGGGAAAATTTATGTTTTATTTGGTTATTTTGTAATCATTCAGACCCGAGTGTATCTGCAGGTGTCTAGACAGGCTTTGCGGGATGAAATCAAAACAAAGGTCACTACCCTGGACAGCGTCTGTTTCTCTTTATATTTTTATATAGATAAGGGTATTTCAGATACAAAATAATAGCAATTTGTATTCAGTTGCCAAACGATTTATTTGGTTAGATGTCCTGCATCTGAAATTACAATTCTTTTTCATGTTGTAATTACTGAGTTACACTCCTCTTTGCAAGGAATGTTTACTGAATAAAGGTCATTATTGTCAGTGACCTGCTTGCTAAAAATAGGTGTCTACGAGCGAAAACAGTTAACTGCATTAATTTTTATCTACAACAAATGTGCTGCATGAAGTACTCATCAATATCAGCAGAACTTGGCAGATGGTTACTTGGTGCAACAGTGGTGACCAGGGAAGCTCTGCAAACGGCCATCAAATCAAACAGCCAAGCGAACCATATCTATTTATAAAGTGTTTGCATATGTGAAGTTGTCAGAAGGAGTTTTCTTCGTTCTTTTGCTGCAGCTGGTTTGTTTCGTTTTCAAAGAATGCAATGTCTTAAAAAATTGCTGATATACGAACACAAAATTCTGTGCGGTGAGTTTACAGGTTTATGTTCATACTATCTGCTTATACAACTTTTATATGATAATACCCTGCAGTTATTTTTTTTCTAATCCATTTCTTTATCATTGCATTTATTGACCTCCCTGTTATTAAGGCATATTTGATTCTGTGACATATTCTTGTTTTGTGAATGAATGATCAAGTATCCATATATTTTCTAACACTAAATAAAAACATGCATTATTATTGAGTTGCTTCAAGGAAATTATCAGAAGGTAAATAATATTGGGACAAGAGTTTTGTTGCTAATCAGCTGGTCTTCACAGATGTAAAACAAAATTGTTAATGATAATGTAATGTAAATAATGTTTTTTTCCTATGTAAATTATCAACACGGTACTATAATTTATTGAAACTGGTTTCTGCTCATAAAATGTAATATTCATCCATGCAAACTGCAAAGAAAACTGATTAAATATGAATTCAAAATGAATCGAAAAACTTTCAAGATATATAGGCTATTTGGAACACAAGCTCAGTAGAAGCACTGCAAAATATGTCCAACATCTGTAAGATTGTCTAGTGCATTGCATTTATATAAATTATTAGCCTCTGGTCTCTATCTTTCAGGTAAAACAGCAGTGGAACAGTGTATAATGAAAAGCAAAATCAAAACACCTTACAACAAAGTAAGAAGAAAACTAATGAACATGAAAAGTCTTCAACAAGAAAAAACCAAGCAACAACTACAGAAAATCGGGGTACCTTAAGTGCCTCTTCTTGGAACCCTTATGTCAATCCATCCATCCTTGCATGCATCCATCTGGCATTCACTCATATTAATTCCTCTAGTCCTGGTTTTCAGTGAATTGCAATGAAATTTTATAAATATTATAGGCATCCCTCAATGATGATTATATAGATAAATTACTTTGTTCCGCAATTTGTACGAGTTCTCATTTCTACTTGCAACTGAATTCCGCTGTAGAACAATAAATGACCATGACTCAGCAATACAAATTGCAGGAGGGCAGTTATTTGGCCAAAAGTATGCATCTTCAAATTATCTTTCATGGAGATGAACTGAAAAATTTGACAGTAGTCTTTTAATTGCCGCTTGGTGTAGTGCATGACTGAATCTTGTGAATGCAACTACTGTCAAATTGTTCAGTTCATTACCATGAAAGATAATTTGACGATGCATACATTTGGCCACATAACTGCCCTCCTGCAATTTGTACTGCTGAATTATTATCATATATTGTTCTACAGTGGCAAATTCTTGTGCATGCAACTAGTCCTATAGTATTTGATACATCGATGTGCATATAATGTAAATATGGTGCATATATGTATATACTTTTGTGAAGGAGTTAGAAAAACATACATAATTGACCTTGGGTTCCAGTGAAGGTCATAACTTGTATTTTTGTACTTGCCCATAGCCGAGTTCTGCATATACAATATGGATATCCACGTTTTCTTTGTATGTTCATGGGGTGGTATGTCATCAACCCAGCCTTCAGCACAAGCTAGTTTTCACTACGCCTCCCAAGCCAATTTAGGATTGCCTTGAAACTACACGCACACTCATCCAATATGGCAAATTATTGTGCATGCAACTAATCCTGTAGTGTTTGATACATCGCTGTGCATATAATGTAAATATGGTCCAGATACATACACATATATATATATATATATATATATATATATATATATATATATATATATATATATATATATATATATATATATATATATATATACTTTTGTGAAGGAGTTAGAAAAACAGACATAATTGACCTTGGGTTCCAGTGAAGGTCATAGCTTGTATTTTTGTACTTGCCCATAGTGCAGATCTGCATATATAATATGGATATCCAAGTTTTATGTATATGTTTATGGGGTGGTATGTCATCAGTCCAGCCTTCAGTAAAAGCTTGTTATGACTATGCCTCCCAAACAACTTTAGGACTGCCATGAAACTACATGCACTTTCATTATAGTTGGTCCTAAATGAAAATGGTGCTATTTTTACATCCAGTATGGCTACCACAGTGGCCATCTTAAAACTTTTATCCCTACTCCTACTGAATGGATGGAGGGGCCCCGAGTGGCCGAGTGGTCTAAAGCGCTGTCCGTTACGGATCACTGCCATCTCACCTCTGTCTGCGTAGGTTCGAGTCTAAGATTCGGCGAATGTGGATATGTGAGAAAGCTTGCCAGTAGCTTCTCGTGGGTCGGTGGTTCTTTCCGGTGATTTCCCGGTTTCTTCCTCCACCATTAATACTGGCCGCCATGTATAGCCTATCGTGTGCTAAAAAATGGCGTTAAGCCCAACAACAACAACAACAACAACAACAACTGAATGGATGAATGGGTTTTCACTATGCTGTGATGCTTTCTTGGACCTAAATAAAAATCATGCTGATTTGGAGTCCAATATGACCACCACAGCAGCCATCTTCAAAATCTTGTTATCGCTACTCATTCAGATCAAAAAGTAATATTACTATGGAATTTTTTCTAGAAGTCTTCTAGTTGGTCCTACATTAATATGCTGTCAATTGCACAACCATTATGACCACTGAAGTGGCCATCTTGAAATCATATCACTGATCTTTCTAAATGGATGGTCATATTACCATTGTTTTTGTTACTAAATTACTTCTTGTATCATCTAGTTGGTCCTAAAAGAAACTCCTGCTGATCAAACATCCTATATGGCTGCTGCAGCTACCATCTTGAAAATCTTGTTGTTACTACTTTTCCTTATTGAATGGTCTTATTGTCATTAGGTTTTCACCGAAAGACTTCTTGCCATGTCAGGTTGGCTGATCGTAATTCCAATATGGCTACCATAATGGTCATGATGACAGTCTTGTTGCTACTTCTAAATGGCTAGTCAAATCAATGTTGTTTTCACCACAAGACTTCTTATGATGTCCAAGCTTCTCCTAAATGGAAATAATGCCAATATGATATCCAATATGGCCATCATGGCAGCCATCTTAAAAATATTATTATCAGTATTCTAAACAGAACTGATTGTCATGTCAGCTTGATGTTTCCACCAGAAGATTTCTTATCATGTCTTTTTGGTATGAAATGAAAATGGTACAGATGTGACAAAGAGTTTGTCTGCAAAAAAACTATTCTGTTATTGCTGAAGAAAAATTAAAAATGGTTTCAATACTCAGCAGCTAATATTATTATGAAATATTCTTATCATGAATTAGTGGAAATTCTTTATTATATTCTAATATTAGAGACTGAGGAATTCTTGTTTTTCATATGGAAAACATAACACTAAACATGGCTATTTTCATATGTAGAAAAACAATGTGAGTTTGCTACTTTTTTTCCTCACTGGAGTAAAAATGTGGCATGTGGACTTGCATTTCAGCATGGTAAGAAATCAAACTTTTCACCTGCAGGAGACTCCATTACACACATTTTGTAAAATTGGGGCATTTTAAAACATAAAAGTACATATATTACAAAAAGTGCCAGGGTCACCATTTTTTTTTAAAAATGTAATCTTATAATGGCAAGCTAATTACCACATTGTTAAGTAACAATATTGACTCCAGTATGGCTGTCACAGCAACTAATGTGAAAATCTTGTTGCTCGTCAAGAGTATTAACAATGGTTTCAACACTTATTGGTTCAAAAGAAAAAATGTACTTATATTGAAGTTTTAAAAAATTATTTTCAGCCAGTAGAACATCAATTCATTCGAGAGGCTCTTGTTTACTTTTTGACTTGTCATTTATTTGTATCATCCCAAAAAATTTGAGGCGTGTTTCACTGGTAGTGACCCTCTTAGGTATACTATTAATTGTGAAAAAAGTGCACACTTATTAGATATTGGTCTACAAGATTCACTATATCATTTAAACCCTTATGTACGTTACAAACAAAAACTTCACTAAACCTTGTTTTTCTAGTTGTATCATTCCTTCTTGGAGTTAGAGATTATGATTCAAATTTATTGTAAGTTAACCTTGTGCCCTAATTCTTATGTCAGCCAGGTGAGTGATCTCAGACCCACATGAGCCTCTTACCTCTAGCATGGGTTCATGTTAGGATCACCAAACGTGGCAATGTTTTGTGGCTTATATACTGTATTCTGCTATACAAAAATCAGTCCTACTCAGTAATAAAAAATACGCATTTGCCTTCTCACAAACATAATTTAGTTTTAATTTGCATCTTTTAACTCTGTGTGCAGCTAGTGGCTTTGTATTTTGTGAAGAAATATGGGACCCCTTACACAGTACACAAAATTGAGTATCCATGAAAATGTAATTTACCCCGTTCACAAAATTAGGTATCTATGAGAATTGAATTTTTCAATGAACCACAAAATTAAGTTAATTCACAATATCATATTGTTTCGTTAAAAGTGAAATTTTGGTGTGGTTCTGCATTTGTTGTGCATTGCCAGTCCTAATTTGTCTAATGTGTACCTTGAGACTAAATTTATATAGTACATCCTCACCTTTTACATTTTTATCTGACTTGACCAACGGGTTCACCTGTATTGTTGTGGATGATATATTTTGCTGATTAAACAAATTTTAATTTTAATGTGTAATCTTTTTTATTGCTTTGCTGATATATAGTATGTAATAATATTTACATAATACTCATATGAGTATAGAGTTGTATTTTTAAAGCCAGGAAAACTATAGGCAAAATGATATGATTTGTGTATCTTACGTTGTGACGTACATTGTCAGTGGTCTAACTCAGTCTATAAGGAGGGACTTCTCACTTTAAATCTGTCCATTTTCTAACTTTCTTCATAACTTCCCCTTTCTTTCCTCATTTTTGCAACTTCATACACCATGCTCCATATACATGTTAATTAAGTTTCTCCTTTTATCTTCTTTTTTCATTCTCATCTTTTATCAACACCTTCAATGTTCATCTTTGTACTCTATATATCGTGACTAAATGCTGATAATTTAGCTAAGAGAATCTTCACTATGTCTTCAACATTGAAATAAAAAATGTTGTCATAATTTTATTTCGTCTGCCATATATTCACATATATTTACAGTGTTTGTATTGTCTAAAGGAGAAAAACATTTTAAACCATTGGATTTTGCTCTAATCCTTTACTTTATGTAATACGAAACTTGTAATCACGATCTACACAGTTATGAAATAAAACATTTTTAAACTGAAAGCCTTATTTACAGAACTGAAATGGCTTACATTATATGAACATATAGATTTTCACAAGACATATATTGTGCGTGTCTAAATGGAGCTGCTCCAGAGTACCTATAGTATTTATTAAACTGTTACTCATAACTTAATATCATTTGAGATCAACATCAGCAGCAGGTATTGATACGCTTGATCTATCTCTGAATGAAAGACAAATTAAATTAAGTAATATTAACGTGTGTTGCGGTCTGATCTTATCGTACAGGAGACATCGCTGAAGTCATACCTTCGTTCAAATCCGAAATATTTCTGCTTGTGTTTATCATTGTACATCGATTTACCTACTGAGTATATCATGTATGTTTCCCTAACACTTGAAAAGTGTCCCCTGGATGGACTCCGTGGTGGGTGGGGAGCACGAGTGACGAAATAACAAAAACCAAAAATGGAAAATCAAAAACAATCCCAACTGAAGAGAACAAAAACTATTTTTGACTCTGATGATGAGCCATGTAGCGTGGAATCTTTTCATTGCTTCATGGTCATCCAGTCTAAAGGTGACTCCAAACTGATTTCAACACTATCTCGATGTATAGTTGAAAAGACTATAATTAGATTAGTCGAAAAAACCAAAAGCATTAAAAAGTTAAAATCAGGTGGTTTGCTTGTAGAGTGTGAACGCAAAGCACATACTGAGAATATCCAGAAAATTAAGACCTTTCAAGAGACACCAGTAAGTTGTTTCGCGCACACATCACTCAATACATCAAAAGGTGTCATTCGTTGCCATGAATTGGCAGGAATAAGCGATAACGAAATCATTGAAGTAATGAGAACTGAAGGTGTCACTGCAGTCCGTAGAATTCGTTTAAAACGCAATGATAATCTGCAGGACACCAACACCATTATTCTCACTTTCAACAAACCAACAGTACCTAAAGTTGTCAGTGTTGGCATTTTACAGGTCAAGGTTGAAATATATATACCAAATCCCCTTCGATGTTTCAAATGTCAAAAATACGGCCATCATAAAGATCGATGCTCAAAAAAACAATATGCGGCCGATGCGGAGAACCATCTCATCGGGATCCCGAGTGTAAAGCTACTCTGCATTACGTTATCTGCGAAAAGGAGCATCATGCTAATTCAAAGGATTGTAACACATGGAAACAGGAAAAGGAAATACAAAGAGTTAAGAACACCTCCAACATTCCCTTTCCAGAAGCGAGAAAGCTTGTACAAGCTATAACTTCCCTACCAGGCCTAGCCTTCTCAGCTTTAGTGAAAAGCAGTCCGAAAGCAACGAAGGAAGCTCAAACCCAAACAAACCCACCCGAATCCATTACTAGCTCAAATGTACCACACTATCAACCTCAGAAAAACTCAACATCGACTCAAACTACTTTCATTAACACTTCACCACCAAAATCACCAAAAATAAGAAAGTCTCAAACAAATAGGCAGAAAAAGGGATCTGCTGATCCCATAAAACTGTACAACAGGTTTGACGACCTTGAGGACATGGATGCAGAAGAAACTGCCCTATGTCCTCAGGGTAGCTCCAAATCTACAAACAGAAAATTTAATCCCGTTCTTCCTCCAGATAAATGAACCCAAATACGTATTCGCGATAAGTCTAACATAGTTAACATCAATAAAGCTTCAAATAAGATCCATAATGAAGAACATCATTATACAATGGAATTGTAGAGGACTTAAAAGCAATTACAATGACATGCTTCTGCTCTTGAACGAACATGATCCTGCAGTACTATGTCTGCAGGAAACATTTTTAAAAGACACAGATAAAACCACATTCAAAAACTACTCTTCTTATAATGCCTACTCCAAAACTTGTGACAGGGCCTCGGGAGGAGTCTCCATTATTGTAAACAACAGGGCTACACATTGCGCTATTCCCTTAAATACAAATTTACAAGCAATAGCTGTAAGCGTCACACTGCATCGAGTTGTTACACTATGTTCTATTTATTTACCACCAAACAACAACTTAGTTCCAAATGATCTGGACAACCTAATTAAACAACTGCCCACACCATTTATTCTACTTGGGGATTTTAATGCCCAAAACATTTTATGGGGATCCAACTATATAAGCGACAGGGGCAAACAGGTTGACGATTTCATTATTAGACATAACTTGTGTCTTTATAACACCAAATCACCAGCATATTTACACCCAGGTACGGTTACATATACGTGCATCGATTTGCCAATTTGTTCCCTTTCGCTGCTTTTAGATAATAATTGGAAGGTCACTGACGACTATCACAGCATTGATCACTTTCCAATATCCCTTGAAAATATTCACCCACAAATTGATGATACAGTTCCGCAATGGAATTTAAAGAAGGCCGATTGGGCCAAATTTGAAAGACTCTCTATAACTATGCTAAACAGGAATACAGTCGTAAACGACAATAATCCTATCCGACAAATTACGTCCATCTTACTTGACATTGCAGAAGCTTCCATTCCTAAGTCCTCGCCAAATTGCAAAAGAATTCAAAAACCCTGGTTCACTAAAGAATGAAAAGAATCTATTAGATAACGACGAGAGGCACTAAAAAAATTTAATAATCGTCCAACTCCCGAAAACTTAACACAATACCGTATTATTCGGGCCAAAGCTCTTCGCACCTTTAAAGAAAGTTAACGAGCATCATGGAAAAAGTATGTTTCTACTTTAAACTCTCGTTCCTCAATAAAGAAGGTTTGGAACACGATCCGCAAAATAAATGGAAAGGGAAAATACAATTCCTTCCAACATCTGAAGGTAACAAACAACACGTTTAATACCAAACATGAAATAGCAAATGTGCTTGCTGACTGTTTCTCCAAACATTCCTCATCGTCTAACTTTTCAGAAGCTTTCCAAAGATTAAAAACCTCAAAGAAATAAACACGGTTGAAATTCACATCGAACAACTCGGAAAGTTACAACCAACCGTTTTAATTATCGGAGCTTATGGAATCTTTGAATAAGGCTCATGATACATCCTCTGGGCCTGACGATATACGTTGCCAGTTTTTGAAACACCTCCCAGAGCCATCTCTAACAGTCCTTCTGGAAATCTTTAATGATTTATGGATTACTGGTAATATACCAAAAATATGGAAAGAAGCAACAGTAATACCAATCACCAAACCAGGCAAAGGTAACGCAGATCCTAGCAACTATAGACCAATATCTTTAACTAGCTGTGTGTGCAAAACAATGGAACGAATGATCAACTCTCGGCTAGTGTGGTATTTGGAAAGCAACAACTTAATATCTCCTTTCCAAAGTAGATTTTGTTATGGACGTAGTACCAATGATCATTTGGTTAGACTCGAAACATTTATTCGCGACACTTTTATCAAGAAGGAACATTTAGTAGCGGTTTTCTTTGATTTGGAAAAGGCGTATGATACAACGTGGAAGTACGGAATACTAAATGACCTGCACGATCTGAGTCAAAAAGGTCGACTGCCCTTATTTATATCAAACTTTCTCAAAGAAAGGGTACGAGTAGGCTCCACCCTCTCTGATCTACACGATCAAGAGATGTGTGTTCCCCAGGGGAGTATTTTATCGGTAACGCTTTTCAATATAAAAATTAATAGCATCACCAATTGTCTGAGCCTTGGTGTGGATTGCTCCCTATATGTTGATGACTTTTTAATATGTTAACGATACAATCACCTGCTTACAATCGAAAGACAATTACAACAAAATATCAACAAGATCCAAAATTTGGCCAATACTAACGGTTTCAAATTCTCGAAAACAAAAACTGTATGCATGCATTTCTGTCAATTACGAAGACATCATGACAAACCAAGTCTTATGCTGGACGGAACACCTGTTCCAGTTGTTGAGGACGTAAAATTTTTAGGTATCATCTTCGATAGAAAACTAACCTTTATTCCACACCTATAGAATATAAAAGCTAAATGTCTCTAGTCTCTGGATTTACTTAAAGCAATAGCACACATTGACTGGGATGCTGATAGAAAAGTCATAATCGGCATATACACAACATTCATTCACTCGAAACTAGACTATGGTAGCATTGTCTATGGTTCATCAAGGAAATTTTATTTGAAGATGCTTGACCCAATCCATCATCAGGGAATAAGACTTGCCCTGGGAGCATATAAGACATTCCCGTGTGAAAGCCTACTCGTTGAAGCGAACGAAGCACCTTTAGCACAACGAAGAGAAATGCTTCCCGCTCAATATGCTCTCAATCTAAAATCAAACCTTCTGAACTCTGCTTTCTCGGCTGTTTTTGAACCCAAATATAAAACTTTATATGACACGAAACCAAACGTCATACCTACTTTTGGCATTAGAATATTACCATTAGTTGATAGTACAAAAGGTGATATTTTGAAACTTCTAAACACGACCATTTCCGAAACACCTCCATGGCTACTTATGCAACCAAGGGTACTTTTCACGCTACACGATGGAAATAAATCGGAAACAAACCCTTCCATCTTCCTCAACTCTTACTAAGAACTCCTCTCTCAGTTCGAAAATTATACAAGAATATATACCGATGGATCAAAAGATGAGGAAAAGGTCGCTTCAGCCTTTATTAGTGAAAAATACATAAAAAATGTTCGCTTGCCAAATGGTACGTCAATTTGTTCAGCCGAAATCAGAGCAATAGACCTTGCTTTGCAATACATTGCAAGCAAGCGTATTTTAAACAGTATTATCTTCTCCGATTCACTATCAGTACGTCAGTCACTACATAACGGAAAACTGGAGAATCCGGTATTAGCAAATATTCTTCTTAAGCATACTGAGCTGAGTATCTCCCACAATATAGTATACTGTTGGTTACACAGCCATGTTGGAATTAAAGGTCATGATAAAGCAGACCGTGCTGCTAAAATGGCCCTATTACTAGAACCAACTGATTTTAAAGCACCATATACTGATTTTAAACATTGTATCAAAGACCGTTTACGACAAAAATGGCAGGCATCATGAAATGACGCTGTGAATAACAAACTTCGTGCCATCAAGCTAACCTTAGGAGAATGGACCTCTTCCTACAGATCCGTCCGTAGAGAGGAGGTAGTCATTGCAAGAATTCGACTCGGTCATACTCATTTAACCCACTCCCACATACTAAAAGGAGAAGACCCACCAGATTGCATAGCTTGTAATGAACCATTCACCGTTAAGCACTTTATGCTGGAATGCTTTGATCTTCAAACTACGCGTAACCATTACTACGTTGTGAAAGACATAAGGGAGGTCTTTGATACAGTTAGCATTACCAACATTATAGACTTCCTTAAGGAAGTAAACATTTATCATAAATTATAGCTTTTATTGTGTCACCTAGTTCAGTTTTGCGTTATATATGTTCAGTCGATAGATTGTTATTACCAATCATATATATTTGTTATCATACATTTGCACTCCATGTTGATCGGGAAACTATTAAATATTTACCATCGTTACCATTTTTATAGGTTTACCTTTAACTGTTTGGTCTCCAATCGTTGGTCGATACAATGTTTTTACCATTTTTAAATAAAAATGGATATAACCTTATGTTTGGCGCTAAATAGCTTCATAGTGCTGGTGCGCCGTGAAAAATATCAATCAATGAATCAAGCAGGTAGGGTGAACCCTGAAACTATTTACTCGACCAAGTAAGCGAAAATAAGAGTTTCTACGGAAGCTGAAAAAATAGTCAATAACATTAAACCAATACCTCTAACTTGTCTATACCGGTAACAACGCGTTTTAATTTTGTTAAACCATCGTTGATTACTTTGTTTTAAATTTTTATGCGATATCATTTACTTGTCTGGTCACATAATTTTTTGTCTTTCGCCCTCCCTGCTGCTATGAATTAACCAAATATTTTATCCAGACCTATACGGTACCTTGTTCTTGGGTCATGTAGATTGATTCTTAAAAATCCGAATGGAACAACTTGTGCTTTTGAAAATACATTTCTAAATTTAATCATGAACATATCTCCTGAACAACATGTATATTAATTATTTTGTAAGGTATAATTATCTACACCATTAAACACAACCAAAATATTACAGTTGTCTCTGATCACCTTAGGTATCTGTGTATCGTTGTGTAACATAAATCTCGTTCGGGTTTTTATGTCGATCTGGAGAAAGTATTCTAGATGGATTAGATTGTTTGTTCAGCAGCATCACATCATAGTATACTACAAGATTATTAATGAATCCATCTAAGTCTTCTACGGTTGGGGCTTCATAAATATTAGTAATAAAATCTACAATATCGTTGCCATCTTGATTCAATAATTTTACATTTTCGTTAAAATCCTTATGTACTTCGCATCATCTTTGCTCATCTAGAGATGGCGCCACTAAATAAAATTTATCCCACTTCATCCACCTCATGAACAGATTACGCAAAAATTGCGTTTTACCAGATCCAGATGGACCTATTATAATCATTCTAATGGAATTCGGAAGCACGGGATGGTGTTTTACTGGTCCTTGATTTCGTGTTCCTGAAAAGTCAATTATTTCCATATAATAAATAATATGAATTTATATTGTGTTCGATACAGATTACCCACCCCAACCGCTGGATTGACAACAAAAATAAAAGACGAGCAATTAAGTGGAAATGTGCAAGATGTGGTACAAAAAATATATATTTATTATTGCGTCGCAAATAAAGTGTGGTGGTGATATAGCAGCATCATTAGGTAAATTGCCAGGAGCTCCATGGGCAAAATAATCCAGTGAGAAACAACTTCCTGGATATAATTACTGTCGTCCTGGAACTCGACTTGATGATAGAGATCATCCAAGACCAGAAAAGTATCCAGTAAATAAAAAAATGTATCAAGCTTGTCATGTTCATGATATTGCTAATAAAAGTTAAGATTTTCAGCAGCGGCATCTCGCAGATGTTAAATTAATTCATCCACTAAATGCTATACCTGATAAATCTTTCAGAGAAAAACTTGCTAGTTGTCTGATAAAATCCACTATGAAAGGTAAGATAATGATCGGGGCTGGTAATTAATTGTATAGTTATTATAATAAAATTCATTTATTATTCCCCGAGAGGATATTAAAGAGGTAAAGCAGCAATCATTAAACTCGATGCTTCGGCAAAGCTTCACGTAATGTTGCTGCATCATGGTTGGCACGACTGGCGATATGGCAAATGGACTTCCACCTAAAAAG